>CAMAPF010000963.1:600000-752500 GCA_945859915.1 Cuscuta epithymum | reverse complement strand
AATGTGTCAAAATATATTGTGATATTATTTTATCAGAATTTTTTGTGATACATTAGTGTCAGAAATTAGTGACACTTTACCAGTGACACTAAATTTAGTGTCACAATTCCCAACCTTCTTTGACACTTTTCTAGTGTCAGAAAAACTTTCTGTGACACTAATTTAGTGTCACTATAGACTATTTTTCTAGTAGTGCCGTCAAGAATGTCAGTTACTCCGTACCAAAAAATGGTTTCACATATAGTAATACATAGCACCAGAAGTCCAGAACTCACAAATCATACAACTTATATATTTTCTCCTTAGCAATTCTTTTCAAAAAATTAATTTATAACACATAAGTATATAAAATGTGATTAGAGTAAACCATGTGAATCATGTAAAATTCATTAATGTTAAGAACGTAACGAATTAAATAATTATGAACAGAGGTTATGTGAAATTTAATTAAGTGAGATTATGTTTCAACTCTAATCTTTCTCGTCAAGGGTGATTTAGAAATATAATGCCCCCATAATAGGAGAGTAAATTTTATTTTGATCGCATGCTACTATTGTTGGGGACACACGACCCCTGACCTCTTCTAGGATCACGAGATCAAATGACTCTTGTACATGTGCCCATACCCTCGCAATACAAAGATTTAATCTGATCTGACAATATGACTTTGTATTATACAATTGAAATGTATAAGAGATATTTTACAAGTAATAGATAGCCTAGACATCACTTTTTGTATTTGGGACTACTTCACTCCCACACCCCTCTCTCAAAGAGGCACTCACTCGCTCAAGAGTTCCCCTCAAGGCTCTCTCTCATCACTTGAGGAGGCTTTCACTCACTCAAGAGCTCCCCTTAAGGCTCTCTCTCATCACTTGAGGAGGCTCTCACTAGGCTCTCAATCAAGGCTCTCTCGTAAGGAGACACTCTCAAGGCTCTCACAAGAAGTATCCACAAGCTTTTCTAATCTTCTATAAGGATCTAGAAAACTCCGCACCACTTCAGAATGTTCTAGAGATTTCCACACACTTGTGCACGATTCTAGAGAATTCTACATATTTATAAAAATATGACTACACTGAAGTATCCTAGTTAATGAAGGTAGAAATTGAACATAAGTTTTTATGTTATAACTAAAATTAGTGTCATATTAAGTATGTTGGGATATTGGGTCCAGGCCCAATATCCCAGGCCCAAAATATAGGGATACCAGGAGGGAACAGAAGGTCCAAAACGGTCCAGACCCGTTCGGCGTTCGGCTCATTACTTACACTTGGAGCATTTCGGAGAACAACTGCACCTACATCCATGACGAGGTACCGCACACCGATCGGCGTTCGGGATATTGGCTCTCAGGATAACAATGACAGGGTATCCCAATATCGAACATCCTACCCGAACGGGCAGTCAACAAGTGGATGCTGCATTTAATGCTAAAGTATGGCGGTAGCAAGTGGAAGCATGGGTTCCTACGTGGCAGGGGATGTAACCTACTGGATTCAGCCACGTGTCCAGCTTTCCCATCCCCATTTTAGTATAAATACCTGTATTAAGATCATTGTAAAGGGTTAGCATTTCGATACTCAGAGCTTAGCAAGTAGAAACACTTCTCTTACTTTGGCATTCTCGTATTTACCACCCGTTCGGGTAATTTCGTTGTAATCACAGCATTACTGAATACTAATAAGCTCTTGGAGTAATCATTATCTCACTATTTTTTAAACACCTTTCTGAATCAACCCCAAACATCCTTAGATACCCAAAGCGTGTGTTGGGCTTTCGGGTCTTCGGGATAAACCTCAACAAAGTACATTTGAGATGTCACTTTTTTATAAACAAACTTTATTTTAATCATAAATATATACTACGTAACATTTACAACATATATATATTCAAGACTACGCATTTGTTATGAGAACTCAAACGACTAGTCTATATTTGGATTTAAATGTTTATTTTTTGAAATACATCAGAAAGGAATATTTAATCTACTATATATGATGATTGATGAATTGAAGTACCATAGGTATAATGAAAATTAAATAAAGTATCTCGTTTGATATATTTTTTATCACTATTATAATTGTAACTAATTCCACAATTAGCATTTTGAGTCAAATTAATCTTTTCGGGTTCCTACACTGCTGTACACTTCAATTCGCAATTTCTTAATTACTCACGAACAATATAATGCATGTAAGGATTGACCACGATTTACTAATTAATTAACTCTGGAGGTAATAATACGGCAGCGGGTGCCGTAGCGACGGGGACGACAGTATTATTTAACGAAAGGACTCGATTAATATAGATTAAATAGCTTAAGAATTACTCTCAAAAAAAAAAAAAAATAGCTTAAGAATTAAAATGATAGATTTAATAGTTCAAAGACCAAAATGATATGACAATGATAGTTCATGGACTATTTATGCATTTTACTCATATGATTAAGATCCCGGTTTTAGACCATATCAAATAACAACTTAAACAAACGGATTAGATCAACGGTAAACAAAATGGACCAGATATAAATAATTGTGAAATACGAAGTATATATAAATCCAAATCAATTTTGGTCTTGTCGGACTTAAATAGACCATGCAAAGCACTTATTTTTCTACAAAAAAAAGGATGTGCATTATCGTAATCAAATTGAACTTCAATTTCTACTTGTAAGTTCACTACAAAAAAAACATGGGATTGGCACAGAATTTTGGCATGAATTATCGATTTTTCGTGCCAAATAACTCGTGCCAAGTGTTTATGGCATGAACTTGGCATAATCCCTGTCAAAATCCCTGGCTGCCTGCCAATCTCATGTTTTTTAGCCGTGGTTGTAAACTCGACACACTAAACTAATTAGGAAACACTAAGGTGATGTACGTATACGGTATACCGGCCTATAAATATAAGGCTAGCTAACACGATCATATTTGGTTGGTAGTTACCTTTGTGGTGTATTTATTGGTGAGTAATTATAAAGTAATAATATCATGTTTTATTAACACAAAGTACTCCGTACAATATTATGTGAAATAGTTGTTTAAAATGCCTACCCTGAGTTAGCTGAACACAATGCAACTTAGAGCTGGTTAGCTGAATTGTTCGGGCTAATTTGATACCCTGAGTTTTGTGGTATAGCCGTTAGCCATTATAATGAATTATGATGTATTGAAGTGAAACCTATACAATTCTGAGTGCTCATTTAATATAATTGCCGTATTTTAATTTGGTCTAATTTGTCAACTCAGCATGAATGAAGTATGTCTGATTTACAACATGCATCATTGGCGTACAATTATTGCTATATATATGATATATAAATTGCATAAAAGTTGTTGGGTGTGTTTCGAAAAAGTAAGAAAAATAATTAATAAAAATTAATTAAATAAAATGACTTAACGAAAAACAAGAAATGAGATGAAGCAGATAAGCCAGATAAGCCAAAGCTCGTGCTACTCATGATTTCCTTAAAACGTATTCGTTGCCTCCCGGGGTGCTAGGAGCGTTGCAACGATCGTTTCTCAGGATATGATGGTTTCGGGATTTGATTCGCAGCCCCCTACGCGCGTGAGAGAGTCTTTCCCTTTTGTGATTTTCGGTGTGGGAAAACCCACACTAAAACACACCTTTTCCTAGTTTTTCCATTCCAACGGGTAAACTTCGAAAAACGATTTCTCATTCACCCGTTATCCGTTTTGAGCGTACCATATATCGAATTGTAGCCCTAAGCAAGAACAATCCGAAACCACTTTGACCCGAACCAAATCGGAAGTGGACCCCACTCAAAAAATTTCCCCAAAAAGACCATTTAATGCAATTTTAACACACTTTTTCCAACAATCTCACATGAATTAAAAGCTTGATGTAGTGATATACGAAGTATACTACTATAATATAGTTTCTCTCTTTATCCGTTGTATTAGTAGTGCAAAAGACCTTTTAGAAATACTCTTGTAATTAGTACTTCGCGCGTATTTGGGAGTGTGATTTAATTTATGGCTATAATGAAAGCTAAGGTCAAATAAAGACATCTGCCACATGAAATATAAAGACAATTGTTACACACAAAAAATTTTAAATAACAAAAGGGCTTGCACTTCATAGAAGCTGCCTACATATTCTCTTCAGAGAAATCAAAGCCCATGTAGTTCTTTAGTTTTTTTCATCAATCGTGACATTATACATGACATTCTATTAGTCTAGCTAAGCTACCCCTACTCTTACTTTCAATTGTCACAAAACTCTATAAACTATCAATTAAAAATGCTATAATCAGCAGCCAGCTCGCTAGGAATGGGAATGCTTTCGTAGGCCTGAAAGTAAGGAGACACAGCCTACACCTTTAGAATGTACTTCTCTTGATGCATATTCGGATGTGTAGATTGCTTCTAGCCTCTTTACAACCATATCCATCTCTGGTCTTTTGCGTGAATCCGAATCCCAACACATCTTCATCACATCAGCTAGACCCTTTGGGCATGAATCTGGTGCGTCAAGTTTTCGGTCCTGAAAAAAAAAAGTTCGTGAAAATCTGAATATGCATAAATAAACACAAAATCTAATAATTGCAAGAAAAGTATGAAATAACTTATATACTCCGTATAATATTGGAAAAATTTGTAACATAGAGAAGAAGGTTAATAGAAATGTACTTGGTAGACAATGAAGGCACAGTTGCATATCTCCCACAAACAAATACCAAAGCTGTATACGTCACATGTGTGGTCATATTCCTTTCCATCATATACCTCCGGAGCCATATAACCTTGTGTTCCGGCAGTCGCCGTCATCGTATTTCTTTTTGCGGCCTCCAATCGAGAAACTCCGAAGTCCACGAACTTTACACGTCCTTCTTTGTTGAGAAGTAAATTTTGGGTCATCACATCTCTATGGACAATTTTCTTTGAGTGAAGATAGCACAATCTGCACAACATATCAAGTGTTAGTGGGTTGGATAAAGTAAACCCCACATCTGAAAATGAATAAATATGTGATATTATGCTCCGTATGAATTAGTGTATTACCCTTTAGCAATATCAATAGCAAAGTGAAGGATATCCCTATCACAAAGCTTCTTAGTCCGGTGTTTGGAGAGGTGTGTTTGGAGAGATCCACCGGAGAGGTATTCCACCACTATGCAGTAGCCATTCTTCGGCACCCTAAAGCTGTGTTTGGGTATAATGTTCACCTTTGATAAACTCCTTATTCCTCCAATAAACTGCACACGTAGGGTACAAATCCAACTTATGAATTGAACAATAAATTTAAAAGGACAACTAGCTTAGTGGCAGGCAAATTAGGAAGACCGAAAAACATGCGCATTGAAACCCAAGTTTAGGACTGTTTGGATTCTAAAATAATCATACTGCCAAAGAAAACGAATTGCCTTCATCGAAATAATTAATGCTCCGTATGTCGCTTATTTGGTTTAATATTACATACCTTTGCGATATTGGGGTGATCTAAATGATACCAAACAGCAACTTCATGGAGGAAATCGTTTTCTACTTTCTGTCTTGTGTTTACATCTTCCCATTCGAAGACTTTCACTGCAAAATTAATAAAATAGATTTAATTACTTGTAATTTATTTGGCCATGCATGAACAACTTAACAGTTAACACTAGTACACTACGGACTATTTAAAGTAAGCATGTTTGGATTTGCTTCTTAAAATTGCTTCAGCTTTTTCATAGTGTTCAAAATTGTTTGGCTAGACATACATAAGTATTTCAAAGCGTTCAAAATTGTTTTAGAAATTAAATCAAGAAGACCGACTTTTGAAAAATTGATTGTGACTCTACTTCTACTTCTATAAAAAAAGGAAGCATAATCAATTTCAAAGTTCAAACACAGATCAACAAACTTTGTATAAACTTCATGCAAAGAAATTGAAGTGTTCGTTGAACTAAACCTTATAATTCAAGTCACAATTCAATGATTATATATAAGTCCCTTAATGTATACTCCGTATGTAAATAATTTCCTCAAGCTAGATATAAAAATAAATAAATAAATGAAATAAAAAAAACACTTGCATGCATGAATATGTATTACAACTTCGTATTATCGTATGTATATGTCTAGTTATTATAGATTACAGATTACCTGCTACATCAAGAGCGTTGTAAGATCCTCTATAAATGAATCCAGAGGCACCTTCACCGATGAGAGCTTTGATCGTCAATTTCTTGGGGTCCAACTGCCACCCTTCCGCCGGCAGTTCCGGATGCCTTTCTCCGGCGGCCTCCGTAGACCGCTGCTGGCCACCGCTTTCCGCCCTCCCAAACAGAGGATTCCTGCCGCCACCGCCAGGTTTTGGCGTTGAATGGAGGCGACCCTTTTCTTTGACAAGTCTTTTTTCTGTGCCAAACAGTAGATCCTCCGTCCCAAGGAGTCGAGTTTTGCCGGCGGCTGAATGGCGGCCGCCGCTGTCTAGGACGTTGAGAAGTCTGTCGACGTGGGGCTTGAGCTGTTCGTCCATCCTTTTCAAATCAATAGTGACAGCCATATTCTTGGAGCAATTTAATTCTTGCGGCTAAACTTAATTCTCTAAATCGTAATAATGTGCGGAGAAGATGAGAGAATGAACAAAAGAGGGAGATATATACGTAGTACAAGTATAACGTTATAAGAAGTGTTCCATTTATTGTTTCTAAAAATAAACTTCTAAACCCCTGATAGCGCAAGGACTTTCTTGTGCGCCAAATTTTGTTAATTGGATGGGCCGAGCTGCCGACCCTACCATCGCCCTAGTTCCGCTTATGCGGGTAATCCTTCTAAGTTTATCACTTTAGTATAGTGCAAGGAGGTTATTACTTGGATTGGATTGAAATTTTGCGATGTAGTTTAAATTAATTGTGTTATATAGGTTTTTTTGCTTTGCAATTACTATGTTTCTTAATCAACGAAGATATTTTGGCTAAAATCGAAACCGAGTTGAAATAAATGAACCAACCATACCGTAGGTTCAATTTTTGAAAGATAAAATTAAACCAAACTGAACTTTTTGCTCCAGTTTGACATTTGCTTTTAGGTTAAAAAACCGAACCAATTGGGCGTGAAGATTTGATTACATTACGCATATACATGTAAATCACAAATCCTAATACTATTGCACAAAATCCTCATAAACATCACATGCAATCTAGCTTTTAATTAACTTTACTTGAAGATCGACATGAAATGTAAAAACATTTAGAGCTCATTTGGTAATACTGAATTTGGTAGAATCGGTCGATTCTATTGAAATTGATAAAATTCTGACTGAAGCGATTGTTTGTCAATCTTTATTTAGAGTGTTTGATCATTTTCCAAAATTAAACAAAGGGGCCGATTTTAGAATGGGAAATGGAATTCTACTCGGTCTTAATTAATGCCTTGTCTCAACCCGGTCTATCCGACTATCCGTAGGATTTGGAGTAGACCTGCACAAACGCGGGTTCGGGCCGGGCTTATTCTTAAAAATCTGCCCATATATATGTAGTGGGGGGGCCCGGCCCGGCCCGGTACCACGGGCCTCCTTATATGTCCAAGCCCGCCCAAAAGAGCGGGACGGGTTGCCTGTCGGGCCATCGGGCCCGAAAAAATTATACTCCGTATGTTTTCTTTTTATTTTTCTGTTTTTGTGAGGGAAAGAAGTACAAGATGATAGAAAAACTATCCTCCAAAATTTTTTAAAAATTGTAAACTTATGTAAAATAACACAACATTTTAAACGCAAAAAATGTACTCACGACATAAAAATATATTTTGGATGAAATACACAAACGATTCCAAAAAATAAAAATCACTCAAATATCAAACTAACATCAACAATTAAAAGTACATATATAATTGATTAAACCAATCTAAGAGCAGTGGCCTACTTTAAAGTTATAAACTTTATATTATATATATATATATATATATATATATATATATATATATATATACACATATATATATAATTTAACGAGCCGGGCTTTTAGCCTATACTACGACCCAAGCCCGCCCATGATTTAAACGAGCCCGGGCCGCCCCGGGCCGGAGGGCTAAAATATGTGTCCAAACCCGAGGAAATTTCCAAAACACGGGATTTTTTTGGTCTGACACGCCAAAACCCGGACCCGGTGGGTTAACCCGATCAACGTAAAAAACCGGTCAACGATTATATGTCCATATATATAATATATATATATAATATATATATATATAATATATATATATGGACAGATAAGAGATCAACTACAAACCATGCTTAAAATACTAACCTACAAACTCAATATTATGCAACACTTTGAAATCCAATATACAGTACAAATAATATGCAACACTTTGAAGTGGAATGCTTGGTTTGTTGTTCACTTCCATTAAAATTACAAAAAATTGCATTTTAAACAAATGAAATTTGTACTTCATTTTATCAATTTACTTAATTAACAATAGATATGAATTAAAAAATAAAATAAAGTAATCAATTTTTTATTCAAAAAATCAAAAGGCATATTTTTCATTTTTAAAAATTGCACGATACGTATTACTTCAATTAAATAAACTTACTTTATTTTTTTTAAAAAATCATTCAAAGCACCTGCCAAAATTCGGTTTAAAGTGTGAAAGCTAATTAAATTTTGGGGTATTTTGGCCAACCCACTTCATTAAAAATTTCGGAACTTTATTCAAGACACTTCATTAAATAAAATGAATTTTAAAAATAAAATATACCTCTAGTCGGAATTGGTGTATCCGACACTAGCCCACCCCCTTATTTAGAAAACCTAACTCTGGTTGGAAGAGCCAATTCCGACATTCGCTTTTGTTTTTTGGCCACGTATGTTTAAGATTCCCATATTTTGGTAAATCACTCTCCAAACCCGCCCATTCATATGGGGGGCCGGGCGGGCTGGGCGGACCCGCCCGGTTTTGTGCAGGTCTAATTTGGAGGATCTCTGATTAGTTTTGTATTTCTTCATCACATTACCGAAGCTTTAATAAGAAGTGCCTTACAGGATACAGTTTTGGCCTTTTGGCCGGGATATTGAGGTTTTTTCCAAATTAATGTTGAATATAAAAATATATACAAAATTGATGTTGGGTTAAAACTATTTCCCAATCTACTGCCTGTTCTAACTAAGGTTAACCATATCTACTCATCCACTTCCTACATGTACTAACTAGGAAGAACGGAATAAGCATATAGACAACACAAAATTGGAGAAGAGGCATTGGTGGGACCTAACAAAATAGAAAATCCCATGTTTTTTAAAAAAAATGTTATAACTTTTTTATTTGTTCTCCGATTGTCATGAAAAATATGTCAAAATTCATATTTTCTTATTGGCTTTCATATGACACCCATATTATATGTATAAAAATAAAAATAAAAATGAAATTTAAAACGAGTTGTTTTTGAAAATGTTATAATTTTTTAATTTGTACTCTGATTATTCTAAAAGATTTATCGAAATTTATAACATTTTGTTATATTTTATATGACACTAATATTTCATAGGTAGGAATTAAAAAATAGCGATTTCAAAAATCTATTTTTTATAGTGTTGTACCTTTTTTTTGTATTCTCATTGTCTAAGAAAATATATCGAAATATATAAATACGTATTGCTCCCTCCGTATTAGTTTATCTGTCTCATGCACTTTTGTTTTTGGTACACATCAAATTAGTTGTCTCATTTCTTTTTTGAAAAAAACCACAAAAAAGAATCTACAGTATCAATAGAGTAGCGCCACATTCCCGATTTGTACTCTAATTGTTACAAATGATATATAAGAATTCAAAACTTTTTGTTACGTTTCATATGAAACCAATATTGCATGGTTAAACCTTTTGTACTCCAATGCATTGTACCTCATTTGTTTAAAAACTTCAATTTTTAAAATGTTATAATTTTTTTATTTTTACTCTAATATTACAAATACAGAGGTTTTGTGTGGGTTTTTTTCAAAAAAAAATGAGAAAATTAATTTGATACATACAAAAAGAAAAGTGCATGAGACATATAAACTCATACAGAGGGAGAAATAAGAATTTTATGTATTCCAATATTTTTTAGACCATCGAAATACAAAAAAAGTATAACAGTCTAAAAATAGATTTTTGAAATTGCTAAATTATTTGTTTATTCTTACCAATGAAATATTAGTGTCATATAAAAGATAATAAAACATTATGAATTTCAATAAATTTTTTAAAATAATCTAAATAGAAATAAAACAATTATAACAATTCCAAAAACAATTTCTTTTAAATCTTACGGAGTATTTTTTTAAAACATCTATATATACAATATTGATCTCATATGAGAGAATAAAAAATTATGAATATTAATATATTTTTTGTGACAATCGGAGTACAAATAAAAAAGTTACAACATTTTAAAACAAAAATGAGATTTTCTATTTTGTTACGTCCCACCACTACATGTTCTCCAATTTTGTGTGGCCCTATGTTCTTCTTCGTCGTACTAGCAAATGAGTTGGCCATATTAACCTGAGTTAGCATAGCAGTACATTGGGAAATAAGTTTATCCCAACATTGATTTGATAAATACTTTTTTATTTAGCATTAATTTGGGAAAAAACTCCAGGATATTACTAAAAATAAGATAAAAGACAAAAAAGTGACAAGTTTTTAAAAATTCCAAAATGTGACCATCACCACAATTAACCCCTACAGTTCAAAGTGACTCCGGCCAAAGTAACTCCGCCATCACAGTGGCTGTCTCACCGGCCACAGTGACTGTCCCACCGGCCACAGTGACTATCCCACCGGCCACAGTGACTGCCCATCGGTCAAAGTGACTCCGACACAGTGACTGCCGCCAAGACCGCCCCCAAGTCCACATATAGCTTCAATCACTCTCCCACATACATCCCCTTAACCCACAGTCCACAGCGCACCCCCACTCACTCTAGCAAACCCAGCCCCTCCCCTGTCACTGTCACTCGCCGGCAACCGGCAACAACCATCCCACCACCCAAGTTAGAAAGCCTAGCCGCCATATTTGAAACCTAACCATGGGATCTAGAATCTATCAGATCTGGGAAGGATTTTCAATGGCGGCGGTCGAGACTCCATCGAAGACGACAATGACAGAGGTGATTCAAAGCGGCGTCGATTGACAAGCTCCATCGAAGAAGGCGACAACAACGAAGGTGTTCCAAAGCAGCGGCAGCGAAAGTACTGTTATACTTGAGAGGAAAGGCGAAGAAGAAGAAAAATGTTGGCGGAGTTCGGCGCATGGTTTGAAATAGCAGCCCGCTACCGCTATAGCGGCCGCTATATAGCGGTCGCGGTAGGGTCCGCTACCGCTACGGCCCGCTATTCGTGTGTGATTTCCAAATCACGGGAAAAATCCGCTACACCGCCCGCTACAGCCCGCTACAGCCCGCTATTGACATTTTCGGCAGTACATCACGAACTGTTTGATGTGTAAATGGGTAAATGTTGTGTGAATGATGTAAAAAAATACATTAATGGTGATGCATGGAGTGAAACTCAAAATTAAATGTTGTGTGAATGATGTGAAAAAATACATTTATGTTTTGCGCAATTGAAAATATTTCACACCGCTGCAACCGCTACAGTCGGCTACAGGCTGCTATCGCGATGACCGTTGCCGCTGCCGCTACGGCTATTTAAAACCTTGGTTCGGCAAAAGGATGTTGCATCCTGGAGAAGACTGTGTCTTTGGTGTTGAGCGATGAAGACGACTAGGAGGAGCGGCCAGTTTGGATGAAAGCTTCTGGTCCATGGCGATGCGCGAGAACGACGAGATGCGAAGGAGGTTGAAGGGTCACTTTTTTGTCTAACCCTATACGGGTCATATTTTTGGAAAATAGAAGTCTAAGAGTCTTATTTGGGCCATTATTTCTACAATTTATTAGAGTTAAATTTGAATTGAAACATGCAAATTACTACCATTAATAAATATGATAACTTCAAATTTATATTTAAGCAAAAAAAGAAAAAAAATTAGAAGACTGAAATGACATGCCATTCCAGCTCAAAATAATAATTCAAATTACAATTACTACCCATTGAAGTGAAAACTACTACGGAGTATAATGCTCTCTATAACATATGAGGATTGGATAAAAAAACCTTCACCCGGAATAAAAAAGATGGAATGATAATTCACCAAAAGAGAAACATAGATCACAAAGAGGCATGTTGATGCAGAACTCCAAAACGCCGCCGCCAGGTGGTGGGGTTTGGGATCGGAAATCATTTGCTGACGTTGTGGCTGATCGCACGAAGGTTTTGGTGCCAGAAAAAGCAAGATTCAAAGGGTTTCCATCTATTTCTTTTTCTGATGAACATAGTCATAATCTTGCTGAGAAACATTGATAAGTCCATTTTTGTACTTATTTTTCTTATCAAATTTAAGCGATTTTGAATGAAAATAGAAAGAAAAGACACATTTTATATATTTTGGTTCAAGTTTCATGAAATCAGGTAAAAATCACATCCATAATATGTTTAGCGGGATTTCGGGTCAATTGAGCACAAAATGAGTCAATTTGAGTGACAAATGCATTTATACCGGAAGAAGCAAGCATTTTATCAAGGTGATTCAGAAGACAAAGTTGAAGAGCAAGAAAACCCGCATCTGCCAGACAAAAGTGGCCGAAGGCGCCCAAATAGGCGCCCAAAATGGAGGCCTTCGCGGCCGCCTACGGGAAAATTCAGAAGTCAACCTCGCTTTGACTCGGGACCAGGAAAAGACCAAAGGCTGCCGACACTGGACAGAAGGCGGCCGCCTACGGTGGCCGCCTGCGGCACAAGGGGACGAAACCAACCACCGATCGGCCAGACAAGACGGCAGGCGGCCAGACAGGACGGCAGGCGGCCGCCTGCTGGACCGCCTGCGGCGGCCGGGGTCCGCCGGGATCCGTCGGGATCCGATCTGCCAACGAAAAGATGGCAGGCGGCCATTTTTGACAGAAGGCGGCCGCCCTCTGTGGCCGCCTACGGCTGACGGGACCGCCACCGACGGTCTGCCGGCGACAGGACGGCAGGCGGCCAGAGGCTGCCGGAAGGCGGCCGCCTGCCCGGGCGCCTACGGGAATTTTTCGGCTATAAAATCCAGGCTTTTTCCTCAACTCAAATACACCAATTTCAAGCCCAAATCAGATTAAAAAGGGCGTCTTCTTCCTCCTCAAAGCTCGGATTTCCACCATTGTTGCACCTTCAACTTCAATCTTTCATATCTTTCTCATTTTAGCTCCAAATTGTGAGTTCTTTATATGTATTTTCATCCTTTCAATGAGTAGAATCTGAATCTGTATTTAGTTTTTTCTATCTGTGCTTCTAAAATTTTCAGAAAATTATCCCACTATTTCGCATTTTCTTCTTAAATTTGAATAAAATAGTTGTTGACATTAAATCCATTCCAATTAATTATATAGTTGTTTACTAGCCTCAAGGTAGTTATGTATCACAACAAAGTTAATTTTTACGAAGTAGAAGTAAATTTTAATTAATTCCGGCATTTAGTTGTTATTATTGCATAAATTAAATTAAATACTCAAAAAGGTAAAAAAATTAGTTTCTGTCCTAATTCCAGTTTAATTCACAGTAATATCACTCCCAGTAGTCAATATAAAATTTAGAACGAATGTCGAATAATTTTAGTTGCCTTTTGCATTTTCTAGTTAAAATTGGGAAAATTATCAATTAGTTGTTAAAATTGGATTTTAGGTTCAAAAATTCGTGAAAAATTCCAGAAAGTTATACTTCAGTTTCTACAAGTTTAGTGTTCCAGAATATAAGTTTTGCTATCATCCATGTTTAATTCCTTGTTAATGTTGAATATATTCATTATATTGTTAGTTGTTAAAATGATCTTTATTAGCTAAATTTGTTTTGGGCATGAATTGACTAAAGGAATATGGATTGACTTGTTGACCAAAAAAATTAGGGATTAAAATTAATAATAGGGACTAGTTGTTTGAAATGATGAAATAGTAATTAATAATTGTTAGCCATATTCATTAATTAAAATATTGGAAAATTATCTCTAACTTGTCTATGAGATTAGAAAATAATTTAAGCCAACCATATTCGAGCACATTAATAAGGCCTAGAAATAGGATAATTTAATGAAAGGGATTTACATCTTGTCTATGAGAGATAAATTCAATTGCTAAAATAAAGAGTTTAACTAGTTAATGAATTTGGCTATTTTTATTAATTAAAATATTGGAGAATTATTTCTACCTTGTCTATGAGGTTAGAATTTAATTCAAGCCAACCATTTTTGAACACATTAATGACACCTAGAAATAGGATAAATTAATGAAAATAGTTTCTATTCTTGTCTATGAGGAAAGAAATTATTAGTCCAATTTTAGTTTTAATTTCCCTAATTATTAGGTCCAAGAATATATCCATTTCTAATTACTCAATTCATTGCCCTTATTTGCATCAATCCATTTAAGTTTAATATTATATCTTTTCCTTTAGTCTATTTTTGAGCCATCATTAGTATTTGCACAATTTAATTTACTTTCTTTTCCAAAAAGTAGTTTAGAAAATCAATCAAAAGTTTTAATTTAGAAAGCTTCCAATAATTTGCGATAACCTGTGACTGGACTTGAAATCAAGAAGCTCCTCCGCCATTCCTCGAGAGACACGATACTCGGGGAAAAACCGAAAGGTTAGACTCCGTTTTACTACAACACCGCGAAAGCGGTTATCAAACATCGAAGGGCTTTGGTTGGTTACTTCTTTAAAGGTAAGCCTAGTCTTTTGATTGTCCGGAAAGCCTTTGAGATTATCGGCTTTAAAGGATCGTTTCATTTGGGAGTTTTGGATCCAAAACATATTCTGATTAGATTCGATAAGGAAGAGGATTTCATTCGTTGTTGGAATAGACAGACTTGGATTATACAGGGTCATGTGATGAGAGTAACCAAATGGACCCCAGACTTCATACCTAATGTTGAATCTACGGTAGTTCCAGTTTGGCTTGCTTTGGAAGGTTTACCGATTCATCTTCAAGATAAATCAGCCTTATTCGAGATTGCCTCACTGATTGGGAATCCGCTCAAAATCGATGAGGCAACTGCTACCCTATCTAGGCCCGCGGTGGCTAGAGTCTTTGTTGAGGTTGACCTCACCAAAGAAATGCCCTCCAAGATTTGGATAAATTGTGGCTCGTTGGGATTTTTTCAACCTATTATCTATGAAAATAGGCAAGAATACTGCTCTGCCTGCTTTCATCTGGGACATTCTCAGTCTAGATGTCCTAAGAAGCAATTGGAGAAGACTTTGGATGTGGTGCCCTCTAAGGAGGGTGGGGTCTCTAGAGGAGCTAATCAAATCAAGGAGAAGGGACTGCCTAAAGCAAACCTGACCAAGGAAAAATGGGTTCAGAGAAGGGAAGCTCTTACAACGGACAAAATTGCAAAAGAAATCAAAGGAAAAGATAAAATTACACAACAGACATATCATAATACACAATCTTCTTCTAAAGTTGTTGTGGAGGAAATCAACTCTGGCAATGACACTGATGTGGAGGAGGTTTTTACTGAAGATCCACCTGCAAAAGAAAAGTATCAGGTTATTGATGTAAATGGTAAGACATCAGAGGAGGAACACAGGAATTTTAAGGCTCTACAGGAGTTAGAATTGAAAGGCCTCACTAATTCAGATCCTAAAGAGATTGTGGGTTGTCGAGATGATATGCAGATTCCTTATTCAGCAACTCATTCTCAAGTGGTGGTTCGCGATTGTTATTCTGATGGGGAAGAGGATCAACACATCAACTTGGAAACTCTTTTGGAAGGTTGGGAGAACATCAGTGCTGGTGTAGCTCTGGTAGTCAATAAGCAGACTGCAGCCATTATTGAGGATGATACAGAAACTGCTGGGGATAAAGAGACTTCAGAATTTGCTACTATTGAGGATGTTATAGAAAATGCTGGAGATAAAGAGATTTCAGATACAACCTCACATACTGAGGAGATAGTTGAGATGCTGGCTCAGAAGGCCCCTAGTTCAGGCTCTTTCCAGGAGGGGTTGATTGAGGTTTTGATTCAGGAGGGTGATATCCCTGCAGGTAAGAGCTTGAGTCAGAATACAAATGCATTATCAGTTATTCAAACAGCAACTCTCCACACTACAAATTCCCATGATACAAATAAAAAACATACTCAGGCAAATAAAAAACATGATCAGACAGAGAATCAGCAGAAGAGGATTACTAGAAGTGTGGCTAGGGGAGCTTTTAGTGTTTCCCAATGAATTGTTTAATTTGGAATGCTAGGGGTCTAGAATCCTCCAGTTCTAGACTGTGTTCCCTAGTGAAACAATGGAGACTTCAGATTATTATCATCATTGAACCTATTGTTGCTGACAGCAAGATAGAATATTACAAACAAATTCTGGGCTTTGATAAGGCAATTTTTTCTCAAGTCAATAAGATTTGGATCTTCTGGAATTCTTCAGTTTTGGACATTGGTGTTTTTACCTGGAATGAGCAATTTGTTCATTTTAAAGTTAGCAGCCATGTTTATAATGGTTGGATAACTGGGGTTTATGGGAGGCATACATACATAACACGAAGGAATCTTTGGGCCAGCCTAGTCAATTTTAGCACAAATATACATGATCCCTGGATGGTAGGTGGGGACTTTAACACAATTGCTAGCTATGGGGAGCACAAGGGCAATTCTTTACCTAATCTCCAGGATGTTAATGAATTTGCTGACTGTATTGCTGCTTCCAGTTTGATTGATCTTCCATACTCTGGGCCCAAATATTCCTGGACTGGCAACAGAAGGAATGGTAGAGTTTGGAGAAGGTTAGATAGGGTATTGGTTAACAACCATTTTCTGCATAAGTTTGACAATATTCAGGTATCATTATTGAACAAAACACCTTCTGACCATAACCCAATTTTAATTGAATGCTCAAATGTGGGGGAGTCTTGGCCCAGGAGTTTTAAGTTCCAAAATATGTGGCTGAGCAATAGTTCTTTTATGCCATTAGTCAAAGCCAAGTGGAATAATGTTGGGCATCAGGGTGGTATGAGAGGCCTCTCTCTCAAATTGCAGAATCTGAAGAATGAATTAAGGAAGTGGAATAAAGAAATTTTTGGGAATATCTTTGATCAAGTCAAGCAATGTGAAGAAGAGGTATTAAAAGCAGAATTGGCTTTTGAACAAAACCCATGTGACCTTACTAGGGAGGATTGGTTCTATAAAAAGGGGTCTGCTGATCAGTAAACACAGGATGGAAAAAAAGTTTTGGAAACAAAAGGCCCATATTCGATGGATTAAAGATGGAGATAGCAATTCAAAGTTCTTTCACTCTTATGTTCAGATCAGAAGGAGGAAGCAGACTATTACCTCAATTAAAGATCAGGCTGGAAATAACCTTATCACTTCCCAGGCTATTGGGGCTTCTGCAATAGACTTCTTCTCTCAGCTCTATTCTGCTACTTCTAATGATGAATTTCCTACAGATAACAATATGTTAGAGTATATCCCTCATTTGATCACTATGGAAGAAAACAATGAATTGTTAAAGATGCCAGAGATGGATGAAATTAAGCAGGCTGTTTGGGATCTTGACCAAAACAGTGCCCCTGGACCTGATGGTTTTCATGGAAAGTTTTTTAAGAAATGCTGGGATATTGTGGGAGTTGATATATTGAGGGCAGTTCAGGATTTCTTTTTAGGAACCCCTATTCCAAAGGGGTTAGCCAGTACTTTGATTATATTAATTCCTAAGAAGGATAGGCCCTCTAATTTCAGTGATTTTAGGCCTATCTGCCTGACTAATTTTGTTTGTAAGGTTTGCACTAAGGTCTTGGCTTCTAGACTCAAGTTTGTTTTACCTATGATTATATCAAAAGAACAAGCAGGTTTTATGGCTGGGAGAGATGCATCTGAGCAGGTTCTGATTGCTCGGGAGCTTGTTCATCATATTGATAAGAAGGTCAGGGGTAACAATGTTTTGATCAAGTTGGACATGGCTAAGGCTTTTGACAGGGTCTCCTGGCAATTCTTATCAGCCATCCTTTTGAAGTTTGGTTTTTCTCCTTTCTTTGTTCAGCTTATTATGAATCATCTTCAGGCTTCTTATTTCTCTATTCTGATAAATGGCTTTTCCCAGGGGTTTTTTAAACCCTCCAGGGGGGTTAAGCAGGGGGACCCTCTATCTTCATTTCTTTTTATTATAGCCTCAGAAGCTTTTTGTAGAGGCCTCAATGGTTTGATGGTGGAAGGCAGAATTAAACCTTTCAGGTTTGGAAATCAGGGTATATGAGAAACATAGATCACTTTTCTTTCTTATACTCTAAGTAGCCGTTCCGGATGATATGAAAATCCGAAGAGTTCAAAATCTAGCTCGATCCTTGCTTCATGTAGTGGAATTAGATTTCCAATCATTATGAAACTCATTCTGCAATGCAAATCTGAAGAGTTCAAAATGTAGCCCTATCTTTGCTTCAAGTAATGGAATTAGACCTCTACTACTGGAATTAGATTTCCAATCATAACCTCATTTCGTGCAATGCATGGGTGATGGGTATGAGGTTCATAATGACTGGAAATCTTTGAATTAATTAATTGTATGCATGAATGAGAAATGAAATAGTTTACATAAAAGTCTAATTATAGAACGTAGTCCATTGTTTAGCATCGAACTTCCAATTATACATTGAAGAGATGAACTTCTTACTCTAAAGACCACCACGTACTATTGTGTCATGTCTAATAAAACAACACACTGAAGATAAATGGATTTTATTTGCTAATAATAGTCATTAGATAGCTATAATAGTCATTGGATAATTCACCATCATTGAAAACAATAAACATAAAAAAGTGAATGGGGACATAATGTCACATATAGGGCCTGTGACCCGATCAGTGATACCGGATCGCAAGCAAAATAAACCAAACCGCAAGAAAGTCGAAATCGAATCAAAATTGTTTGGTTCCAAATTCAGTCTTTATGTTATTTACCATCAATAAATAATATTTTAGTAAAACAGAAATTGAATATATATTTCATTCTACACTATAAATATTTTAGTAATGTACACAACATTTACAAATAAACGCTTAACTTCATGCTACACTAAATATATATTTCATTTAAAAACTTATGTGATTAAAAACTTTTAAAGAGACATATGCTCTCTAGTTTATTGTTTGGATGTGCATTATTTTTTCTCTCCTTTATCTAAGTTTGTTATATATTTACAATAATTATTGTGTTATATAGTTTTTTTTTTTTTTTGCTTTGCAATTACTAAGTTTCTTAATCAACAAATATATTTTGGTGAAAATCGAAATCGAGTCCAAATAAATGAACCAACCATACCGTAGGTTCAATTTTTGAAAGATAAAACCAAACTGAACTTTTTTGCTCCACTTCGACATTCGCTTTTAGGTCAAAAAGAAACCGAACCAACTGGGTGTGAAAATTTGATTACATTTACTATATGCATAAGATCTATGTATAATAATAAAATCCTGATATGATTGCACAAAATCCTCATAAACATCACAAGGAATATAGGGGTGTTTAGATCTGATTTTTAAAACTACTTCTGCTCCTTCAGGGAGTAGAAGCAGAAGCTGGAGTGTTTGGGTGAAAGTCCAGAAGTGATTCTGGCACTCAAATTTACTCCTAGAATCAGTTTTTTTAGAAGCTGGGGGTGACCAGCTTCTGAAAACTGATTCTGATTCTGCTTCTGATTTAAAAAAGAAGCAGAAGCAGAATCAGTTCCAAACACCCTCATAATCTAGCTTGTAATTAACTTTACTTGAAGAGCGACATGGAAAATAAAAACATTTAGATCAGAACCCTTTTGATAACATTGATTTTAGCTGAATCGGTCGATTCTATTGAAATTGATAAAATTCCAACTAAAGTGATTGTTTAACAATCTTTAGAGCATTTGATTATTTTCCAAAATCAGACAAAGGGGTCGCTTTTTGATACACGTGTAATTTCCGTGTTTATGTTTGCATTTTTAGTTACTTTTTGTAGTTTAGCATTTCGGAAATTACACACTTTTGGTGTAATAGTTTAGTTTGTTAAATTCTTGTAAAATGTTTAGATTAGGTTTATTCTGAGCTCAAACAGGTCTACCATCACTCAAAGGATGGTTGGTGAACCCCAAAAGTGGAAAGAAGGTGCAAAATCACAAGACAAAAAAGGAAGATCCTGATTTTGGTCTATACTCGGTCGAGTATTACCTATACTCGATCGAGTATCTTGTTGAAATTTCAAATCGGATCCGATCCGAAAACAAAGGAACATGCAGGGAAGATTTTACCACGATCGAGTGTCTATACCCGATCGGGTACACCGACATACTCGATCGGGTATAGCTATGAATCATACCCGAATATCGATCGAGTATGGATCGAATTCGAAGTTCTACACATACTCGATCGAGTATGGATCGAATTCGAAGTTCTACACATACTCGATCGAGTATATGTATATACTCGATCGAGTACCCGACCTGCACCTCAAAAAAGCCTATAAATACACCTCCTTTCCTTCACTTTTAGAATAGCATTTCTCTATATTTCTTTTAGCATGTTTAGTCTCTAAATGAGGAGCTAAACTTCCATTTCTTGGTTTTGCTCTTGAAGCTTGATTGATTATTAAAGTTGTGAGTTATTTTCTTACTTTCTCCTCTTGATTATTAATTCTTCCCTTAATCTCATTCTATATTAATGTTGGAGGGTGGCTAAGTGACGATTAGTTAACGTTCCAACATTGATTATTACTAGAAACGTTCAAGGAACCGATGGTTAAACGTTGATGGTTTCATAAGTAAGTAACTTCGGTTTATTAGTGCACGGTCGTGGTTAATAAACATAAGAGGGATTAATTTTGTTGGTTAAACCGAAACCATTGTGTTGAGGTTATCAATCTTAATTGATATCATCAAGGAGTTAAAGAGGTTAAAAGCTACTATTATATCGGTATACGGCGTTGTTCTATATTTGATAAATAGTAAGGGTTATTAATGAACGGTCGTTGTTAATAACTACCCTCGATGAATTGGATATACTCCTCGATTGAGTATTCGAGAAGGGATAAGTTATAGATATAACAATGATCGACTAAAATATATCAACAAGTGGAAAGTAGCAAGACCAAGTCCCTTTTATTCTTGAATTTACTCCCATATAACTCGTTCATCTTCGTGTTTAATTTAATTAAATCACTCAACAATCAAAAAACCCCTTTATTTACTATTTACATAAAAAGAAAGTTATTCTTTTCCCCGTGGATACGAACTCTACTTCACCTATACTACGTATAAGTGTTAGTATCGATTTATTTTGAGTGCACGCACGACAAAGTGTACGTCACTTTTAGAATGGGAAATGGAATTGCACTCGGCAGGGCCGAACCCTCTCTTGAGGCAAAGAGGCAGTTGCCTCAGGCCCCAAAAAATTGGTCAATAATAGGGGCCTATAAATAATTTAATTCTAGTAGTATGTATATCCAATTTTTTCTATTTTATTAAGATAACAACAAAATAAATAATATTAATCAAAATAATATCATGCAACTATGTGGGATTAATTATTTGATGTAGGCATATAAATTAAATTAGTACTTACAAATCTTAATATCCAAATTTTACATTATTTAAGGGCATTTTACAAAAATTCGACTCGGGCAAAAAAAAATGCTAGGATCGGCCCTGGCACTCGGTCTTAATGCCTTGTCTCAACCCGGTTTCTCCTTAGGATTTGGATGATCACTTATTAGTTTTGTACTTCTTCATCAAATTTTTGAAGCTTTAATTAGAAGTGTCTTTCAAGACACAGTTTTTTAGAGTTAAATTTGAATTGAACATGCAAATTACTACCATTAATAAATACTCATACGTTCTCTAATACATGTCTCTCTTTCCATTTTGGGATGTTCTCCAATACATGTCTCCCTTTTCATTTTTAGAAAGTTTTTTCGATAAATAGACTTATATATCCTCATTCTCTTTCCTACTTTTTCATTCTCTTTCCTACTTTTTCTTTACACATAACTCATTGTAGCTTTTATGCTATTGATGGACAGTGTACCCGGGGGTAGCTTATCTGGGGGGTTATTATGAGAATAATCTAGAGAGAAGTCAGAGCAAACAAGTAGGAGAGAGAGAGAGAGGCGATTGTATTAATGAACTCGAGGTGTTCTGGTCCTTTACAATGGGAAAAGGGGGTGCTATTTATAGCAGCAATAAATGCGATGAGAGTACACGTGGCGATAATCTAACGGCCGAGGGGTCACCTCAATCGGGTGGCACTGGCATTCGCATGTGCACCGCATTGAATGCAGTGGGTGGATGTGACGCCGCATTAAATGCGATGGTTGCTTGTCTCCAAAGGGAATCTTCGATGATTGAGCAGTTGGCCGAAGGCTCCCCTGTGGACGAGGGCTCCGTGTAGTCGAGGGCGTTGTTCAGCCGAAGGCTTCCCAGATGCCGAAGGCACGAAAGTGCCGAAGGCTCCTGTTTTCTGTCATTTTCTCCCAGTAGCTTTGTATGCTCAAATCTGGCTTCCCTGTGTCGTTTGGAGCCCTCGGCCAAGGAGGCCGAAGGCACCTGATACGTTTGTAATTTCCGTGTATTTATTTACGTTTTTAGTTAGTTTTGGTTGTTTAATATTTCGGAAATTACACACTTTCGGTGTAATAGTTTAGTTTGTTAAATTCTTGTAATTTGTTTAGATTAGGTTTATTCTGAGCTTAAACAGGTCCAAGATCAATCAAATGATCAAAGGTGAAGGAAGGTGCAAGAGTAGAAGACAAAAAGAAGGAAAAATTCCTGATTTTAGGGTATACTCGATCGAGTATACCTTATACTCGATCGAGTACCGATACTGATTTTCAAGGATCCAATCTGGGAACAAATGAACATGCAAGGAAAGATTTGGCCACGTTCTATTGTCATACCCGATCGAGTACACCGACATACTCGATCGGGTATACATATAAAATCTACTCGAGTATTGATCGAGTATTGACCAAATTCGGGTTTCTACACATACTCGATCGAGTATATGTACATACTCGATCGAGTACTCGGCCTGCACCCCAAAAAGCCTATAAATACACCTCCTTTCCTCCACTTTTAGACACCAATTCATATACACTCTTAAGCTCAGTTTAGAATAGCATTTCTTATATTTCTTTTAGCATGTTTAGTCTCCAAATGAGGAGCTAAACTTCCATTTCTTGGTATTGCTCTTGAAGCTTGTTGATTATTAAAGTTGTGAGTTATTTTCTTAACTTCTTTTCCTTGAATATTAATTCTTCCTTTAAATACTATTTCTATATCAATGTTGGGGAGTGTTACTAAGATGACAATTAGTTAACATCTTGACATTGGTTTTAGTAATAGCTATTCCTTCCTCTATGTTAATATCGGGGAGTGTTACTAAGATGACAATTAGTTAACATCTTGATATTTAACTATAGTAGGATTCATTCCCTTTTAATATTCTTCCTTGAGTATTAATTAATTCCTATTCATATTTCATATTAATATTTTGAACATTACTTAAAGGATCAACTAGTTTTGTTTCAAATATTAATTACTACTAGAAATGATCAATGAACCGATGGTTAATCGTTGATAGTTTCACAAGTAAGTAACTTCGGTTTATTAATGCACGGTTGTGGTTAATAGACCTAAGAGGAATTAATTGTGTTGGTTAAACCAAAACCGCTTGTGTTGAGGTTATCGATCTCAATTGATTTCATCAAGGAGTTAAGCGATTAAATGCTACTATCAAGTCGGTATACGGCGCTTGTTCTATACTTGACTAATAGTAAGGGTTATTAATGAACGGTCGTTGTTAATAACTATCCTCGATGAATTGGATATACTCCTCGATTGAGTATTCGAGAGGAGATAAGTTATAGATATAACAATGATCGACTAAAATGTATCAACAAGTGTAAAGTAGCAATACCAAGTCAATTTTATCTTTGAATTAAATCCCATATAAATCGTTCATCTTCGTGTTTAAATTTAATTAAATCACTCAACAATCAAAACCCCCCCTTTACTTACTATTTATATAAAAAGAAAATTATTCCTTTCCCTGTGGATACGAACTCTACTTCACCTATACTACGTATAAGTGTTGTATTGAATTTACTTTGAGTGCACTCACGACAAAGTGCACGTCAAATTTGGCGCCGTTGCCGGGGAAAGGCAATTTATTTTTTTCTTTTTTATTTCATTTTAAAGAAAAAAAAAATAGTTGAAGTATAGAGATTTCTGTTTCTTCTGAGCTTTGTTTGAGTATATGGTAAGAACCCGATCTATAAACGAAATCATCTACCAAACAACCCCCCAAACGGAACAAGCCTTCGAAAGGTTTAGGAATTTATTTCCGAATACTTCTTCGGAGGAATCATCAAGTGCTAGTTCTCAATCTAGCGAGACCGAAGAGCCAATCACTATGGCTCTTGAGACGAGAACATTGAGGGAGCTCACAGCTCCGAATCTTAATCAACAACCCCTATGGATCACTTTTCCAACTCTTGATACGGGGGTCACATTTGAGCTAAAATCTGGGCTCATTCATCTCCTTCCATCATTCCATGGTTTACGAGGGGAGGATCCGAACAAACACCTGTCGGAGTTCCACATTGTGTGCACAAGCATGTGCCCCAATGGTGTTTCCGAGGAGCAGATCAAACTGAGAGCCTTCCCATTCTCCTTGAAGGACACCGCAAAGGACTGGCTTTTCTATCTTCCTTCGGGAAGTATCACTACATGGCCACAAATGAAGAAGGCCTTTCTTGACAGGTACTACCCCGCTTCTATTTCATCATCACTCAAGAAGCAAATAAGTAACATCGAACAAAAAGATGATGAATCTCTATATGAATATTGGGAGAGATTCAAGAAGCTATGTGCAAGTTGCCCCTATCACGGATACACCGAACAGGACCTCATCCTCTATTTCTATGATGGTCTTGTGGATCAAGATCGCCGCATGGTGAATGCGGCGTGTGGAGGGGGCATTGTCAACAAAACCCCTTCCCAAGCGAGAGATCTCATCTCAGAGTTGGCCGAGAACTCCAGACACTATAACGGGCGGTCCTCAACTCGGAGAGTTATGGCGGCAGAATCCAACAACGCGTTGGAAAGTCAAGTGAACGGCTTGACCAGTCAAGTGACCGGCTTGACTTCTTTGGTTAAGGATTTCCTTTTAAAATCCAAGACCCAAGAAGTCAAGGTCTGCGGTATCTGCACACAACAAGGGCATCCCACGGACTCATGCCCAACTCTTCAAGAGGACACCACAGAGCAAGTTAACGCTTTGGGTTTCCAAGGCCACCAACAAAGGAGGTATGACCCGTTCTCAAATTCTTACAATCCCGGATTGAGGGATCATCCAAACTTAAGGTATGGAAACCCTCAACAAGCCAACCCACCTTCTCAATCGAGTATGTCTACGGAAGACATGATTCGAACCCTTGCTACTACCATGGGCACCTTACAACAAAACGTGGTGCAATTTCAACAAGAAACAAAATCAAGCATTCAAAATTTGGAAACTCAAGTTAGCCAAATTTCGAATGCTGTAAATCGACTTGAAGCAAGAGATTCGGGTAGGCTTCCCTCCCAAACTGAGCAAAACCCAAGGCAACAAGTCAATGCCATCATGCTAAGGAGTAGCCCGGAATTACAAACAAAGGAAGCTGAAAAAGAGAAGATTAACCACAAGGAGGAAGAGCCAACAAAGACAAAATTTCCTCCGCTGTCATCATATGAACCAATCCCTCCATTCCCTGAGGCATTGAAAGACACAAGGAAACTAGAGAGTGACCGGGACATCTATGAGACCTTCGCAAATTGTGAGGTAAATATCCCACTCTTTAAACTAATCAAAAGTGTTCCCCGTTATGCAAAGTTCTTAAAAGAACTATGTATAATGAAAAGAAAAGATAAATTACAGGGGAAACAAAAGGTTGAAGTTAGTGAGCATGTCTCGGCCATCTTTCAGGAAAAATTTCCAAAAAAATGTGGCGACCCGGGCATGTTCACTATTCCTTGCACGATAGGAAACACCACATTTCCTAAGGCCTTACTAGATTTAGGGGCATCTATAAACGTCATTCCTTATTCCGCTTATAAATCCCTACAACTTGGCCCACTACATCAAACTGGTGTGGTGATTCAACTAGCAGATCGCTCTAGTACCTACCCGAAGGGTGTATTAGAAGATGTGCTAGTAGAAGTAGAGAATATGGTTTTTCCCGTCGATTTCTATGTCCTCGAAATGGGGAATGATGACCAAACAGCACCCATCCTTTTGGGAAGACCCTTCTTAAAGACCGCAAAAACAAAAATCGATGTGTCTAGTGGTTCATTAACTTTAGAGTTCAATGACCAAAAAGTAGAGTTCAATATCTTTGACTCTACGAAAAAACAAATTAAAGATCAATCTCTTTGCTCTTTAAATGTTTTTGAACCACCAACGCCAAATGCTTTAATTGAGTCGGGAACAAAGAAGAAAGGTCGGCCTTACTGGAAAAGGCTAAAGAAAAGAAATGAAGGAAGGGATGCTCACGATCCCACATAAAATAAAAATAAAAATAAATAAAACGTCGTGCCATGACGTTAAATAAGGCGCTTCTTGGGAGGCAACCCAAGTCAATTAGTTAGATTTTATTTCCTTTTTGTGTAAATTTGAGAGAAAAGAGAGAGAGGGAACTAATCACATGTTTGTTTTGAAGAAGAAGAAAATGCAGGTTTTGAAGTGTCTGGGGACATACTCGATCGAGTACCATCTCATACTCGGTCGGGTATTGTCTAAAAAGAGGAACCGAAGGCACTACTCGATCGAAGTAGCCATATATTTCTAAAAATGGAGGCATACTCGATCGGGTATATCTCTTTACCCGGTCGAGTATGAACTGAAATAAGAAGAAGAAAAAAATCTGTCTCCAGTACTCGATCGAGTACAGGTGGATACTCGGTCGAGTATAACGGGAAAAACAATTTAATTTAATCCCTGCCTCCAATACTCGATCGAGTATATGTTGATACTCGGTTGAGTATGCTCAGAAAAGCCAGTTTTTCCAGCCCCTGTCTCCGGTACCCGATCGGGTATACAGGGATACTCGATCGGGTACCCCTGCGATTAATACCCAAACAACACCCATTTTCACTTCATCTTCTCCAAAACACTCCCAACTTCGAACCCCTCTCCCCCAAAACTCCATTTTTCCACCTTCTCTCTACCAAAACTCCCTCATTTCTCCACCAAATCATCCCATTTCACCACCAGAATACTCCCCTCAATCCCCTCTCCATATCTATACCCATAAATCCCACTTTCCCCAAACATCCACAAAATCCAAAAACCCTACCCCAAAATTCGAATTTTTGGTTCTCAAACTCAAAAGCTTCAAAAAATGGCTCCAAGGAAGAATAGGGGAGAGAGCTCAATCACCATAGCACCCATCCCGGGCTTTGAAGACATCATTCCCGCCGACGCCGAACACCGAACTAGACTCTTATCAACAACAAAAAGGCAAGTAAAACCTTCCCGTTTTCTTTGCCATGATGCTCTACGAGAATTAGGAGTCTATAAGAGTTGTAGAAAATTCTTTCATGCATTAGATATGGACCGTATTTTCAATATGAAATACAATTCTAATGAACGGATTATCTACGAATTCTTGAGTTCGGTGAAATTTGAAAGTGATGAAGCGGATTTTAGGGATGATAGACTCGAGTTTCGTTTGTTTAACCGGAACTACTCAATAACGAAACTCGAGTTTGCTGAACATTTTGGCATCCCGGTGCCCTACGAGAGATCCATCTCGGATAACACCATTTTTGGGCACTCCCTATGGACAAAGATGACCGGGGAAGTGAGCTTTAACTCCTCCCAAATGTATATTAGTCATGTCCAACACCCCGTCCTCCGGTTATTCTTGAAATTCTTAGCCAATTGCTTGCTTGGCCGTCCCAACAACCATCACACTAGAATTGGGGACGTTTGTTTGATGTCCGTGGCCCTATTCCGTCGTCACGTAGACTTTAATCTGTGCAATCTCATGTGGGCACATCTGAAAAAAGAAAGCGTAGCCAAAGGAGCCATTGTTTTGGGAGGGGTAATTATGCACTTGGCCGGTAAATTCGGGTATACGGATAACTCTCCTATACCCGAATATTGTTTGATGGACATAGGTTGGTTAGGCCGATCAGGCTGCACCTCTTTTTCTCATACAGTGTACATTGGAGACCAACCAAAACACATGTACAACTGGATCATACACGTCCAACCGGTCCAATACTTCCTTTTGCCAAACCCCGACACTCCCAAAATCATCTACAGGCCGGAGTTCGAGGTGCCCCACTACCTATTCCCTCACGCCCTACCACCACATCTCCAAGAACCACAAGCCCAAGATCTCCCCGAAGACCAACCCGACCAAGAGCCTCAACCCGAGTACCAAGAACCCGAGGTTGCACATCACCACATGCCCGCACCTAACCAAGCTTTCCCACCTCCCGATTACTTCCAACAACTGCTTGACGGATTTAATAGAGTTACTAATGAAGTTGGTAAGTATCGAGAGGAACAAAGGGCGGGATTTCAAAGGCTAGAGGAGCAACGGGCCGAAGACAACCGAAGGTATGAAGAAGATCAACGTAGGTTCTATGGACCTATGTATTCCTACATGGCTCATCAAGGCCAATTCCACACCATGGCTCAACCACCACCACCCCCCTCTTGGTATGACCCCACTCAATGGGGCAACTTTGGAGGATCGAGCTCCGGGGGTGGCGGTTTTGATGGCGGGGATGACGGTGGCGATACTCACATGGGCGATGGGAGCTATGGAGGCGGCTTTGGGGGCAGTTACTATGGCGGAGAAGGCGGGCACTAGGGACAGTGCTACAACTAAGTGTGGGGGAGGAGATTACTCATGGTATGTAATTTCATTTTCTACCTTTTACTATGCATGAATTTCTTGTACTCTTTGTAAACAAAACAAAAAAAAATGGATAAATAAAAGAATTGAAATGCTAGTTAGGTTGAAAACCCAAGAATGGGCAATCTAAGCAAAAATGGCTTATAAAAAAATTTTGAGTGAGTTTGGAAAGGATGGAAAAACAAAAAGAGATGCTAGGATGAAAACCTGAAAAGGCTCCTAGGCAAAATGAGAGATATGAGAGAAGTATTTGTTGTGTGCAGGAACTCATTTGATCTCTTGCAGAGAAAGAGGAGAAGGCAAAGAAGAAGAGGCAAGAAGATGGAGCATAGAAGATCATAAAACCCAAGAAAAAAAATGTTGTTTTGTAAAATCATTTTCTTATTTCTTGGTGATCTTAGTTCCTTTCTTTCTTGAACTCATGGAATGATCTTAAACTGTTTGAAACATTTGACTTTACTCGAGGACGAGTAAAGAACTAAGTGTGGGGGAGTTGATACGTTTGTAATTTCCGTGTATTTATTTACGTTTTTAGTTAGTTTTGGTTGTTTAATATTTCGGAAATTACACACTTTCGGTGTAATAGTTTAGTTTGTTAAATTCTTGTAATTTGTTTAGATTAGGTTTATTCTGAGCTTAAACAGGTCCAAGATCAATCAAATGATCAAAGGTGAAGGAAGGTGCAAGAGTAGAAGACAAAAAGAAGGAAAAATTCCTGATTTTAGGGTATACTCGATCGAGTATACCTTATACTCGATCGAGTACCGATACTGATTTTCAAGGATCCGATCCGGGAACAAATGAACATGCAAGGAAAGATTTGGCCACGTTCTATTGTCATACCCGATCGAGTACACCGACATACTCGATCGGGTATACATATAAAATCTACTCGAGTATTGATCGAGTATTGACCAAATTCGGGTTTCTACACATACTCGATCGAGTATATGTACATACTCGATCGAGTACTCGGCCTGCACCCCAAAAAGCCTATAAATACACCTCCTTTCCTCCACTTTTAGACACCAATTCATATACACTCTTAAGCTCAGTTTAGAATAGCATTTCTTATATTTCTTTTAGCATGTTTAGTCTCCAAATGAGGAGCTAAACTTCCATTTCTTGGTATTGCTCTTGAAGCTTGTTGATTATTAAAGTTGTGAGTTATTTTCTTAACTTCTTTTCCTTGAATATTAATTCTTCCTTTAAATACTATTTCTATATCAATGTTGGGGAGTGTTACTAAGATGACAATTAGTTAACATCTTGACATTGGTTTTAGTAATAGCTATTCCTTCCTCTATGTTAATATCGGGGAGTGTTACTAAGATGACAATTAGTTAACATCTTGATATTTAACTATAGTAGGATTCATTCCCTTTTAATATTCTTCCTTGAGTATTAATTAATTCCTATTCATATTTCATATTAATATTTTGAACATTACTTAAAGGATCAACTAGTTTTGTTTCAAATATTAATTACTACTAGAAATGATCAACGAACCGATGGTTAATCGTTGATAGTTTCACAAGTAAGTAACTTCGGTTTATTAATGCACGGTTGTGGTTAATAGACCTAAGAGGAATTAATTGTGTTGGTTAAACCAAAACCGCTTGTGTTGAGGTTATCGATCTCAATTGATTTCATCAAGGAGTTAAGCGATTAAATGCTACTATCAAGTCGGTATACGGCGCTTGTTCTATACTTGACTAATAGTAAGGGTTATTAATGAACGGTCGTTGTTAATAACTATCCTCGATGAATTGGATATACTCCTCGATTGAGTATTCGAGAGGAGATAAGTTATAGATATAACAATGATCGACTAAAATGTATCAACAAGTGTAAAGTAGCAATACCAAGTCAATTTTATCTTTGAATTAAATCCCATATAAATCGTTCATCTTCGTGTTTAAATTTAATTAAATCACTCAACAATCAAAACCCCCCCTTTTCTTACTATTTATATAAAAAGAAAATTATTCCTTTCCCTGTGGATACGAACTCTACTTCACCTATACTACGTATAAGTGTTGTATTGAATTTACTTTGAGTGCACTCACGACAAAGTGCACGTCAGCACCCCCATGTGTATTGTGGGCTTCTTAAAACTTGGGCCGCTGTATTTGGGCCCTGGGCGTGTATTGGGCTCATTGGGCCTATGCAGGAGAAGTAGGAGTCTGTAGGCCGGGGGTCCCTGGGCCATATACTCCATCAGCTACCTCTATTAATTTCTTATTAAATCTCATGTCTCGACGACTTCGGCTACTCAACCTGGTTGCCTTTCTTTGTGCCAAAGGCTATACTCTCATCTATTAGATAACTTCAAATTTATATAATTTGAAGTTATATAATTGAGTATTTAATTCAGCCTTTCTTTGTGCCAAAGGCTAAACGAAAAACTAAGGTAGAGATGAAAAATATTTAAGCAAAAAAATTGAAGCTGACTGAAATGACATGCCCTTCCAGCTCAAAAAAATAATTCCAATTACGATCACTATCCCGGCCATTGAAGTGAGAACTACTATAATGCTCTAACATATGAGAATTGGATATAAAAAAAAACTTCATCAGGAATAAAAAAAAAATGGAATATTAACTCACCAAAAGAGAAACATAGAAAGATGATCACCTTGCTTCTAGTAGTGAAATTAGACTTTTTGACTCTACTCTGAAAATTTACACTCTATTTAATGAACGAAAATATTTTGGCAAAACCGTTAACTTTGAGAAAACTATATATCTTTTAAATCCCAATACACAACCTAAGCATTTTTTCATGGTAACATTGAGATCGACTACCTGAGCGTCCCCAAAAATGAAGCTTAAATTATTCAAGTGAAAGTAAACCAAATTGGATAACAACATACTATCTGTCCCAAAAAACTTTGTCATTTCAAAAAATTTGAACCTCGATTTTGATTAGTATAATATTATGAAAGTTATATCTTTTATACTTTTATGAAAGTATTTTAAACAAAGAACATTTTCATATAACTTTTATATTATAAATCATTTTCAATAAAAAGATATAGTTGGTTAAAGCTTTGAAAATAGCAAAGTTTTTTGGGACAGAGATAGTATAATATTTGGACGGTATTGAAAGCCGGCTAAAATATCTTGATTTTAAGTATGAATATATGGCCAAGATTTTAGTATTTTCCATTTCAATCTGATGATTGTTTAACACGTGGTTTGCTTCAATCTTTCCTTAGCAAAATGGGAATGAAGATGAGAAGTTTGAAGTAAAATATCGTAAAAATGAGATCAAATAACTGAAATGAAGTGAACATGGGGAGAATCATATTTGGATTATAATTAAAAGTTAAGCATCTTGTATAAATCAGGAATGCCATGAATCAAACTAAGGGCTTGTTTGCAAACACTTAAATAAAGTGCTTGTGGCTTTTTTTTAAAGAAAAAAGCACTTATTTTACCAAACACTACCAACTTTTATTTTCTCGATTTTCGTGTAGAATCTACCTTTTACTTTTTCCATTACACAAAAAACACTTATTTTACCAAACACTACCAACTTTTACTACTAATCACTTTTTCTCAAAAAGTACTTTTATTTAAGTACAAGCAATTGCAAACAAAGCCTAAAGAATTAAAATGATTGGATAGGAAAATATTAGAAGAATTGAAATGAAAACTTCATCTTTCATCCATATGAAGAGAAACTTTCTCAATCAACCTCACCATGTTCCAAAGAATTATTCTAAAAATCCTTAAACGGAGATCACAAATCATAAAAAAACAGTAATTACATCAAAGTATTAAACTACAAAACACAATGAAGATGAGAAACATTAAAAGGAAGATTGAACACAATTGTGTTCTCAATAGAGGAATGAAACCCTTAGGGACGAAAAATCTACGAACTTTGTGTACTCAATTGATGATGATACCATTCGGCCCGAAATCGAACAATACTTTTATATAATTTTGCTTAATTGACCTGAAATAAGAAAATGGATATGGAATGAAGATACCTGCTATGGAATCAAACAATAGTTTATACGAGTATAACTTTAATGAAAATCGAACTAAAATCAGGAAATCAAGATGAAATGGTAATACCTGCTATGAAATGCTTGCGCTTATGACCGAACTCAAGGGAAAGAGTTGACATAATTGACTAAATGTAGATGAAGTAGATCGAATATCAAGCTAATGAATTATTGAATTTCTATGGAAGAAGACAATCATGGAAATCAAACTGAAATCAGGAAATCAAGATGAAATGGAAATACAGTGCTCTGAAATGCTTGTGCAGTTGTGCTCATGGCAGAACTCAGAAAGTTGAGAAATTGGACTCAACTAAAATGAAGTTCATCGAATTTTGAGTAATGATTTTCAGTTGAAGAATCAAAGAGCGGACAATTTAGAGTACAAAGATTGATATCGTGACAAGTGAGGGAGATGGAACAGCCGAATGGAAAAACAAAAAATAATTCAAGTCCAAAGAGATTTGACAATATAATTAAAGTAGTGCAATTATGTCGAAAGATTTTGAGTACACAGATACAATATAAAGGCATTTAAATTTTTTAGCTCCTATCTTTTTAATTTTTTTGAGGCCCTAATGCAAAGCCTTGCGTCAACCTGAGTCCGTGACTAAAGGAAGGTTAGGATTATAATTTATAAGGAGTATATTAATGATGTCTTCTTTAGGCTAAATACAATATTGTTGGAGGTATTGGTCCTACCAAGGCCTCCCTTCCACTTTATTAGTTGAGGCTTGCACCTTATTAATTTACTCCCTCTTTGACACCTTTACCTTGGTATATTACCTGATCAATTATATACCTGGTTTGCTACCCCATTGCTTCTGTCCGCTGCAACCTGTTTTTTGGCTTAGCTTATACCCGTGAGTGTCCTTACCACCTTGTGACTGTCCTTGTTGTCTGCCCATAGGCTGGCAGCCTACTATAAGTCAACACTCTTCCTTGCCTTTGTGAATTAAGCCTGCGTGAGAAACAAACTGAGAGCAGTGTCTTCCTTCTTCCTCTTTGTGAGTTCCTTTGTGGTTAGAAGAAGAGAGTAAAGAGAATAGGTGTGCTATAGCTTCCCCTAGAGTGGTGTATGTGAGTAGTGTGTGTTGAAAGACCTGAGCCGGAGACGGAATCCGATCCTTACAGTGGTATCAGAGCGAGGTCCTCCGTCTGCCGCCGCACGCCGCCGCCGCCGTCCGCCGCTGCTGTCGATTAAAGCTCTGCTCGTCCGTTTCTCTCTTCCAGTTGTCCGTCAAAATTCCAGGAGGTCGGTGGAGGCTGTTCTCGACTCAGGCAGTTCGAAATTGCCTGGGAACTGCCGATTGGAGGAAGCCGTCGCCGGAGATAGATCCGCCATCACCGCCTGGGAGGTCCGCCGTCGAAGTCGCCGGTCTCCGTTTCCTCGCCGGAATTCGTTTTTGGAGCCGCCGGTCGACTGTGTGCTTTCCGGCCATCTTCCGTCACGGGAGCCGAGGCCTTGTCCGATGTCCTTCGTCGCAGGACTCGCGTAGGTGATACGCCAGAGGCACTGAACTCTACTAGACAAGTACTGTAGTTGACTTAAAGCTGGACTGCTGACCTGACTTGGACTGGTAGAGCAGTCTAATTAAGCTCTGGGCTGTTGGGCCTTTCTTCTCTGGGCCGCTGGACCTGGGGAATTACTGGGGCTAAGTTGCTGATTTGTTGGACTGGAGCTGGGAGCTGGGAGCTGGGAGTTGGACTGCCGGGCTGAAGCTGCTGGACTGCTTGGACCTGGACTGCTGGGCTGGAGTTGCTGGAACCAGTCAACTGCCGGTCAACCGCCAGTCAGCCGCTGGTCAACGCCGGTCAACGGCAGTCAACCCTTCCAGAAAAATCCCAATTTTTTAAAAAATTGGGTAGGTAAGGTCGAAACGCTTTCCTAGGGTTTCGCGAAGGTAAGTTTTCTGTAAACTTCCCATTTGTTACATTCCGGTTTTAATTTAATTTAATTTTATTCCCCCTCCCCGCGGGCCGCCGGTTGATTTAATCCCGGCCGCCAACCCCCCAGGTACGTTTTCTAAACTCACTCCTTTGTGGTAGTTTGTTTTAGTTAATTAATTAAATTGCTTTGTGTTATTTAAATTAATTGTTATGCGTAGGGGTAGTTTATTGGGTGGTAGGGGTAGAATTAATTAATTTTAATTTTCTGCCCGGAATTGTTTAATTGCCAAAATGTCCATTTTTTTGCTATGTGTTGCATGCTGCCCGGGGTTATTAAAGTGAATACTTTATAACCCGGGTTGGATTATTTTCTGTCATTTCTATCTGTTTAGCTTTGTGTTCCTTTGTGGTTGATACCATGGCTGCAAATCAGTATGGTATGCTTCCATTTAATGGAAAAACAGATTTTGATATTTGGAAACAGAAAATTAAGTGTGTTTTAATACAGCAAAAAGTTTTCAGAGCTGTCACTGGTATTTTCCTAGAATCAGAAGATAAGGCTAAGCAAATTGAAATGAACGAAACTGCTTGTTCTACTATTTACTTGAATCTGTCTGATTCTGTGCTTAGGAAAGTAGGTATTCTTGAGTCTGCTAAGGAGTTGTGGGAGAAATTGGATAGTCTCTATACTGATACCTCTTTGCCCGGGAAGTTGTTCTTACTAGAGAAATTCTTTAGGTTTAGGCTTGACCTGACTAAGGATATAGATGAGAACCTGGATGTGTTTAATAAACTGATACAGAATATCAAACAGGCAGGTGATAAACACATAGATGATTACACTCCCATAGTATTACTTAATGCCATTCCCGACTCTTATAATGATGTTAAGTCCGCTATTAAGTACGGTAGGGATGAGATTTCGTTAGACATTGTTGTGAATGGGTTAAGGAGTAAGGAATTAGACCTGAAGCATGCTAGGGGTAGTGCTAGTCAGTCCAGGGACTCCGGTGAGGCTATGTTTGTTAGGGGTAGATCTAAGGGTAGGTCTAAGAACCCTAAGCAAAATAGTCAGGGTAAGAACACTAGTCAGCCTGGGAGGAAGAGGAGCAAATCTAGGAAGAGAGTGTGTTACAATTGTGGTAACACTGGCCATTTCATTAAGGATTGCCCCCACCCTAAGAAGACCGAGCATGCTAGTGTAGCTGTTGATAAATGTGACCTTGGTGATATCTTGATGGTTTGTGACCATGTTAATTCTGTGAGAAATTCCCTGTCTGAGCATGAATGGTTGATTGACTCTGGTTGTACCTATCACATGTCCCCCTTTAGAGATTTGTTTTCTACATATGAGTTATGTGATAGTGGCTATGTTTCCTTAGCTGATAATAAGAGATGCAATGTGCTTGGTGTTGGTGATATATGTCTGAAATTTTCTTGTGGCTCTGTGTTTACCATTAAGAATGTGAGGCATGTCCCTGATTTGTGTCATAACTTGTTATCTGTTGCTGCTTTGGAGAGTAGTGGGTTACAGGGAAAATGGGGGAATGGTTGTATGAAAATCCTGAAAAACTCGCTTGTTTTGTTTAAAGCTGAGAAGGTGAATAACCTTTATGTGTGTCATGCTAAACCTTTTACTGAGTCTGTGAATGTTGTATGTTCTGATAAGACCTCTTTGTGGCACAATAGGCTAGGACATATGAGCAATAAGGGTTTAGATGTCATGCGTAGGGCTGGTTATTTTGGTAAGGACTCTGTGACTTCTGTGCCTTTCTGTGAATCATGTGTTTTAGGCAAGCAGCATAGAGTCAGCTTCCCTCCTTCCTCTTACCCTAATTTGTCTAAGTGTTCGTCTGTGCTTGAATATGTTCACGCCGATGTTTGGGGTCCTGCCAGTGTTCCTACCCACGGGGGTAGGAAATATTTCCTTTCTATCATTGATGATTTCTCTAGGAAGGTGTGGGTTTGCCTTTTAGAACACAAGTCTGATGTGTTTGTGAGGTTTAGGGAGTGGAAAACCCTAGTTGAAAACCAAACTGGCAGGAAGGTTAAAACCCTTAGGACTGATAACGGGTTAGAGTTCTGTAATAAGGAGATGGATAAGCTGTGTGTGGATTGTGGGATAAGAAGGCACAAAACTGTGCCTTATACTCCCCAACAGAATGGGATAGCAGAGAGAATGAATAGGTCTCTGTTGGATAAGGTTAGAAGCATGTTAGCTACCTCTGGTTTGTCTAAGAAATTCTGGGGTGAAGCAGTCACTACTGCTGCCTATTTGGTTAATAGGTCCCCGTCTGTCCCTCTTGGTGGTAAATGTCCTGAAGCCGTCTTTACCGGTAAGCCTCTTGATCTGTCTAACCTTCGGGTGTTTGGTTGTGCAGCGTATGCACACCAACAGGGTGACAAGTTGGATCCTAGGTCTAAGAAGTGTGTCTTCCTAGGTTATCCAGAGGGGGTAAAGGGTTACAGGTTATGGGATAGGAACCAGGTAGGCTTTAAAGTGGTCCTTAGCAGAAATGTGGTGTTCAATGAAACTGATTTTCCTTGCTTGACCGAGTCTGCTTCTAATCTTGAGTCTAGGTCTGATAGTACTCCTAGTGAGGTGGAGTCTGTCCCTGTTGCTGCTAGTCCTTTATCTGTTGATCCTGTTATTACTGATGATATTGTTATGCATGATTCTGATTCCTCTGAGCATGATAGTCCCACCACCTCGAGTGAGGTGGAGCATTTGCATGATGCTGAGCATGATTTGCATGATATGGGTGCTGAATCTGATTTTCATGATAACAATAATTTGCATGAGTTGCATGTGGAGCCTAGTAGTGATAATTTGCATGATTATCAACTTGCTAGAGATAGGAGTAGAAGGGCTATCAGGAGAACTGCTGATAGTATGCCTGATTATGCTTTCATTGTGCATGATACTTCTATGTTTGCATTTTCTGTGTTTGAATCCCTAGAGCTGAATGAACCCAAGACCTACCGTGAAGCCTTAGGTTCCAAAGAGTCTCAGAAATGGATTAGTGCCATGAAAAGTGAGATGGACTCTTTGAGAGTGAACCAGACCTGGACCCTTGTACCTAGACCCCCCAACTGTTCGGTAGTTGAGTGTAAGTGGTTGTTTAAGGTTAAGGAAGAACCTAGTGATGTTAGGTTTAAGGCTAGGTTGGTTGCGAAGGGGTTTACTCAAAAAGAGGGGGTAGATTATGCAGAAATCTTTGCTCCTGTTGTTAAATTCACCACTATTCGTATGATGCTTGCTTTAGTTGCTCACCATGACTGGGAAATGAAACAGATGGATGTAACTACTGCATTTTTGCATGGTGAATTGGACAAAACAATTTATATGACCCAGCCTGAGGGCTTTGTGGATCCCAAGAGAAGTGAGCATGTCTGTTTGCTTAGGAAGGCTTTGTATGGCCTGAAGCAATCCCCTAGGCAGTGGAACATCAAATTTGATAAATGCATGATATCTTTGAAGTTCCAGAAATCTGTTTGTGATCATTGCCTGTATTTCAAAAATACTTCTTCTGTGCCTGTATTTTTGTTACTCTATGTGGATGACATGCTGATAATTAGTCCTTCTCTGAATGCTATTAAAGATGTGCAGAAATGTCTTTGTGCGAATTTTGCCATGAAAGACCTAGGTGATGCCAAGAGGATCCTAGGCATAAACATTGTTAGGGATAGGAGTAAGCGTACTCTTACTTTGAATCAGATTTCTTACATAGAAAAAGTTTTGAGTAAATTTAATATGTTATCTGCTTCTCCTGTTAATGTCCCTATGGCATCTCACTTTGTGTTAAGTAAGGACCAGTCCCCCAAGACTGCTCCTGAAATTGAGAAAATGAAATCTGTGCCTTATTCCAGCGCAATAGGGTCGGTGATGTATCTTATGGTTAGCACTAGACCTGATATTGCATATGCGGTTAGTTGCTTGAGTAGATATATGTCCAACCCTGGTTTGCCCCATTGGAATGCTCTTAAGTGGTTGCTTAGATATCTGATTTCTACTGTGAAGCATGGATTAATTTTCTCTAAATGTGCTAGTGGTATTGAATTGATTGGTTATGTTGATTCTAACTATGCAAATGATAGAGATAACAGGAAGTCGACCACTTCTTATGTTTTTACTTTGTGTGGCTCTTGCATTAGTTGGAAGTCTCAACTACAGCCTATTGTGGCCCTTTCTACCACTGAGTCCGAGTATGTTGCAGCCACAGAAGCGTTTAAGGAAGCCATCTGGCTCAAACGCCTTGTCTCCGAAATTGGGTTTCTCAAAAAGGGAGTTACCATTTTCTCGGATAGCCAATCGGCTATCCAACTTTGCAAAAATCCTGTATTTCATGATAGAACTAAGCATATTGATGTTAGGTTCCATTTCATACGTGATATTGTTGATGCAGGTGGAGTCAAGCTGTGCAAGATCCCGTCCGAGTTTAACCCCGCAGATATGGGTACCAAGTGTCTTTCTGCTGAGAAGCACTTGTCCTGTAAACGCGTGTTAAACTTTGATTGTGGATAACTGTGGGCTGCCTAATAAAGTGTTTGCCCGTTGTGTCTGTTGATATTCCGGGTGACCCGACGATGATGAGTCTTGTCACAACTTTGTTTTGTTACTCTACACCACCTAGGACCAATAAGGTGGAGAATGTTGGAGGTATTGGTCCTACCAAGGCCTCCCTTCCACTTTATTAGCTGAGGCTTGCACCCTATTAATTTACTCCCTCTTTGACACCTTTACCTTGGTATATTACCTGATCAATTATATACCTGGTTTGCTACCCCATTGCTTCTGTCCGCTGCAACCTGTTTTTTGGCTTAGCTTATACCCGTGAGTGTCCTTACCACCTTGTGACTGTCCTTGTTGTCTGCCCATAGGCTGGCAGCCTACTATAAGTCAACACTCTTCCTTGCCTTTGTGAATTAAGCCTGCGTGAGAAACAAACTGAGAGCAGTGTCTTCCTTCTTCCTCTTTGTGAGTTCCTTTGTGGTTAGAAGAAGAGAGTAAAGAGAATAGGTGTGCTATAGCTTCCCCTAGAGTGGTGTATGTGAGTAGTGTGTGTTGAAAGACCTGAGCCGGAGACGGAATCCGATCCTTACAAATATGATACATATTAATACTATTATTATATACGAGGAGTATTACGTATTACTACGTATATATTTAGAGACTTGTGCATGATTAACATTAATATAAATTTTGTGATTGTAGTAAAATCACTGTAATAGGTATAAATTTATGATCTTTGATTACATTAAGGGTCAAATGGTTTTCTAAATGATATGGATTATGGAGTATATATTTATTAATAGCTAAATTGGTGTGTATGACTAGTAAATTAGGCATTGTAAGAGAATTACGTATCACTTTGTCAACAATTATTCAAATCCATATATGCCTAGAGAATGATTTATATACTCCAGAGTCCAGACCATTGTTTTTTACCGTATAAAGTTATAAACAAAAGAAAGTCGATTGAATATTAAAACCTAAAACAGTCACCCCACCACATATAAAATTTGACGCAATAAGAACACATTGATATAAAGAGAAAGAAGTAATTAATGTTTGATATATGTTGTTAAAACAGAAAACTGTAGTTCTGTTTTAGCAACCAAAAAAAAGTAAAAAACTTACTAAAGCTAAGAAACAAAGTAAGAAATTTGATGCAACTCATATGATGATATGAACACACTCACAATGAGAATTGTTAATTATTCAGTGAGAGAAACTCTGTTGTTAAATATTGCAGCAACGAACAAACTCATTCTAGAGATCACATTTACTAGAATTTCAATTATAATGCTTTATTTTATTGAAATGATGACATGCAATGGATGACTTCTTTCAAGCATATACTAGGATCACATAGTCTAATGCAATCACAAAGGATGAAAAAAATCAGATAGTGACAGATGCTTCTCCAATATTTCTATATTCCAATTTGTTATAAAGAAAGAGTGAGCACAAGAAAAAAGGAGCAGCGGGAGGGGAACAACCAAATGTAAGGACAAAGGGTTTAAAACTGAAAAATGCAGGACAAATGTTGACAACCCTCATGGTCAAGATTACAGTGAAAAACCAATAATGTTCATCACTCTTTCACAATAATATACGAAGTATATGTGTGTACACACAGTAACAAAGTCAAATATAGTAATAACAATTACTATTATTACTATTTGGAAGGAGAGAGCAACATGGTGGTGGGCCAGATAGAGTGGAGAAGCGTAAAGGACGTAAGAAGCTCATTTGGAGGCACCGAATCATGGAGCTCATCCACTACTTCCGGAAACATACCATATGAAATACGATACCGGAAAACACCACAGAGCTCATCGACTTTCTCATACACACCCTGTGAAATATAATACTTGAAAACACCACTGCCACATACCAGGAAGACCATGTTCCCATTGTGTGGATGGAAAGCAACCGTACGGATTTTGAACTCGTTTTCTTCTTCTTCTACATGGATGCCATTAGGCGGCAGCCTATCATTGAAGCGTGTGTCATAAACTAGAGTCCAGGAATTGGTTCTGCAATTCAACTCCCAAACTTTAACAACAAGATGTCGAGGCTGTTGCGGGTCAACGGGCGACGGGCAGAATACGTTGAATAATCTCAGTTCCCCCAGGAAAGCGCCCAACTTTAGTGAAATAACACCCCCACCACCAAGCATAGAGCCTTCGGGAAGGTCAATAAAGGCAGTAGAGTGGGGGTTGTTCACCAAATCACAGGCAATGATGCAATCAGGAACATCATCGCAATTTAACCAATAAATAATTCCATTACAAGTGATTGGATAAATGAATAACCTAGGGGTCTTACTGGTAGTAGGTACAGGATATCGAAACCCTGAATTAACACTCCATTTTCTTGATTTTGAACAATAAATTGATGTTCTACACTTCCAACTGTCAGCAAGATTATCTTCTCCATAATCATGGGGAAAATGAATGAAGACCACCTTGTATTCATAACTACCACAGCTGTTGCGGGCTGGGGGCAGCGGCGGCATGGGTACAACTGCAAACCCAGTCACGAAATCTTCAAAATAAACATGGGGGAGATGGAACCACTGTTTGGTTACTGGATTACAGAGATAGAAGTGTTGCTTAGATCTATAGTTGCGTGCACCTTGCGACATCAGCAGCAAGTCACCGCAAGACGCTCTTATGACCATGTTGGGTGAAGGCAGCTGGATGCTGCCGCCGCCGGAAGGAGGATAACTTTTACATGATGTCACCGTCTCCTCCTTTAGTCCCCCGTGGAGAACCAGGGATTCTTCTGAAAATAGTTTGCAAATAGGCTGATAATACTCATCTCCAACATTCTCAAAAATATCTACTAAGCGGAATATGATGGAATAAGGCTGCTCTTTCTTCTTTTGCTCCCAGAGGCCTATGAACCTGGGAATAAACTGCTGCTGAGAGACGATGGAATGCCAAAGGTGACATACCAACCCTGCATGAATTGCATTTCGACTATTTGGTAGCCTAGCTAGTATTTCCAACAATACGTCTTCATTACCAACTTCCTTCAACAATTTGGTGTCCACTACTCAGAGTAACAACCACACAAAAGAAGATTCATTTTTATTTTTCCTAAATAACCAACCATCAACCATTAATGCTATTATTGATTACCTAGATCAACAGCACTTATGCCTTCACCTGCTCCAGGGATAACAGCAAGACAGGTTCTCATTGACATAGGCCGCCACCTTCTGTCACCCTGATAAAAAATGTAGTGCTCATTTAGAGAAGCAAGCACAGGTCTGGTCCTGTTAGTTTAATTCCTAGGGGCTTATAATTTACAATGCGCCTAATCTTAAAAACATATAAATACCTTTTCTTTCTGAACTAGCATGCATAATAATAATATTTCAAAACCACTATAATAATGAAAAGACATAAATTCATTAAATTAAACAAAGTAGAATCACATTAAATAACTTTTAACTTGTTGCACGGAAACGCGAAAGTAATGAGGAAACGGGAAACAGGAAACATCAACTTTGGCCCAAAAAAGGCTTGTTTGAATAGTTTCCGAAATGAAAACATACTCTTTTCCGAGAGTTTCCGTGCTACATAGCTTTTAAGCAATTCTATTACACATTGAAATTAATTAAATTTAGAAATTAATTATAACTCAAATATTTGACCAAACTAATAATCATACATTCGTCCCATTTTTTTTGTCCTACTTTGGTTTGGCACAATTATTAATAAAGTAGTTGAAAAGTAAAAGTTATGGTTGAGATTTGAGTATATTGAAATGAAATGTTGTAGACCACCTATTTCTTTCACCAAATGGAAATGTGACGCTTATTTTGGAACAACCCAAAAAGAAAAAGAAAAGTAGGACATGTAAAATGGGAAAGAGGGTGACATTAACACAAAATCTATTTTTAACTGTAGAAAAATTACTAGGACAGAAAACAAATCACCTAATCACTATGAACTAATAATCACTTAATTTAACGGAGGCAGAACAGCAACATGCCAAAATCAACTAAACCGGTACCTAACTGAATTAATCAACAAATGAAAGAATGGGAACATCAAGAAGGGAAGAAAACATCAATAGACAACAAATCAACTTATCATTTATCAGCAATCAACTAAATCGCTACTCAAATGAATTACTCAAGAAATCAATTAATGGCAACACATACAAGGGCAGAACACATCAATAGAAAACAAAATCAACTAATCAACATTCAACAGCTATGAGGTACGATTGTATATCTGCATCATTGTATGAACTATGAACTACTCAATAAAACAGTTAAAGAGACTAAAGAGGAGTACCAGAGAGTGAGGAGGGCGGAAAGGGCCGAAGGGGCTGGGCAGAATCGTAGGTCCACAGAAGGTTAGAAGCCCAAGCCGTGCAGCGCACCAGAAGACTGAATACTGAGAAGGGGCAGGCGGCCAAGCGTAAAGCGTTTCTGGCTGGCTACGTCGGCCACTAGGCGATTCGCCGTTCTTCGATGTCGATAGGTCGAATAGTCGATCCTCTCTAGTCTTTGCTCGACTCCTCCTCTGTTCGGCGGTTCCAGACTTCCATCGCCCCTAAGCCTGAAGTCCTGCAATTGTGATTTGTGAGTAGGGCCGAGTTAGTTGTTAGCAATGGATTACACACTAGTCTGCTATTCCTGGGCCATTGGGCCGAATAAAATGATTAGATTAGGTTGAATGATAACCTATATTAAAAGGAGTAGAGCTAGTTGTACACAAAAGTTGTACACTTGTCTGTCTCCCACAGACAAGTTGTCTGTCCGGAAACGAGTTGTCTGTACACTTTTGTGTACAACTTTTGTGTACACCAATCTTTTTTTTCCAGAAAAGTCTGCTTGATAACATTGAAATTGAATTAATTAATGGATTCTGTTGAAATTTATGAGAGTTTTTCCGAGTTTTTTTCCTGAATAATGCTAATTAAATACTCCCTCCGTCCCTAAATGTTGTTCCAATTGCGGATTACGAAGGTTGACCGACGATAAAATTAAATGATCCCTATGAAAACTCGGATTATTTTTAGTAAATAAAATTTACATATTCAGAAACTACAGTAAACCCGCTACAAAGCCTGCAAAAAATAATTCAACTTTTATAAAATTTTGATATAAAAAGTAAGAGTTTAAGAGTGATTTAAGTAGACCATCGATAAGCGAAATGGAACTTCTTTTAGGGACAGAGGGAGTATATGGTTGTCTTTCCAAATTTTTAATTTGGGTGGGACCCATTACCATATATGGTTGTCTTCGGCAGTGCTTAGTTTCGCTCTTGTACTCCAAGTGAAAAGCCGCCACTTCAAGTGGCGGCTTTCCTTAACCACGGTTAATCCAGCAGTATTTTGGGAATTATTTTTAACCAAACAGTATTTTGGAAAGTATTTATTTAATTAGCATTACTCCGGGAAAAAACTCATTTTTTCTCGAAATAATGCTAATTAAATAAATAATTCCAAAATACTGTCAGGTTAAGAATAATTTCTAAAATACTGCTGGAAAGAGCCACTCCAAGTGGCGGCTCTTATACGCAATACCAAAGCCACTCTTGTGTTAAGTAAGTTCCTAGACAGTACATTAAACGAAAAAACCTGCAATCACCAGAAAATTTGCTCGTCAGAGTTCATTCCACTCAAACAAACAACCAAACATCTAATTTACTAAGACAAAATATATGAATGGGATGCATTACTAAGATAGTTACATATATGAATGGATATTCCTTCAATTCCTTCACACCTAAACGCATTCAACTTCAATCACAAAACTTGAAATAACACATAAAAGTTATAATAAATCTGGTGTTTCACAAAATGATTCGATCTGCATGTGCATGTTTCAACTTTCACACAATAATATAAATACAAATACCATAAGTCAATGTGATCATCATCATCATGAAGGTCATGTGGTTGTGGCTGTTCTCTTGGTCAGGGGCGCCTGCGTTGGTTACGAGGCTGAAGAACAACTTTATCACGTCGTACTGCCTGAGAAGACCTTGATGTGGATGTAGATGCGGTGGAATACTGAGAGGCGGCCATATATCCATAATCTACTCGGTCCAATACATCAGCAACCAATCACCCATAAAAAAGCAATATGGCTCGTTGATCTTGTAATGGGTCTAAATGAGCCTAACGTGCAATAGGTGTTGCGGCGTGAGAGATTCTGCTGCCATCGGACAGAATTTGCTTCGCCAAGGCATCTCCCAAAGTGGCGGTCTGCTCTTGCTAAACAATACCTGCGTTCACTCAAGAACCCCAACACAATCCTCTGGATTTGAAAATTGGTCAAAGATCCACCTCTACCTTCCTTACTACTGTTGTTTGCCATATTGCTGCTCCACACTAAGGCGGAGAAAAATAAAACCCGCATGGAGCGAGAAACCCTAGCAGACCGCTTCGAAATTTCCAACCGAGTTAATAGAAGGCAATACTTGACGGTGACAAAAGACATATAAAAATCGCAATAACACAAAACAATTGCAATATATGAGCTAATTTTCTCTCTACTATATCCTCTAGGCTGATTTGTTTTTAAAATTAATTCATTTTGGTATTTCATCTCTTCATATATACGGATGTCATGGTTTAAACCCTTCTATAGTAGTCATATATATTATGGTAATACAAACATACATGGTCGATCATGTTTTGTAAATGATCGAGGAAAGTGTCATGTGTTATGCTCATATATAAGTATTTTCCCTTATGTTTAATGTATAGCGAATAAGGTATTTCTCCCCTTTGCTTTACCAACCAAGCTTTTGAAGTAAAAGAAGTATCAACACCGATTAATTTGACAACATTTGCCCATAGAAAAGAAGTATGAGAAAATTCTCTAAATATGGATTAAATAAAGACGAGGTTCGTGTGTGTATGTATGGTGATTACCATTGTTTTAATCAACTTGTTCTTTTAATAAAACTAAACAAGTGGTATTTGAAGAATAAAACACATCTATATAGTCATATATTAAATCTTTCTCTATGTTTTGATCGATTCTACATTGAACAATTACAGTTGTTTTGCTAAAATTAATGGAGATGAATTCAATGGCATATATGTACCTCGTGTTTAGATATGTTTACTACTTTTAATCTATGTAAAAGTGAGATGATATAAATATATTTAGTCTTACTTTTTTAAATATATACGATAGTACTTGTATTAAACAATTTCTATTTAAACAAAATTAGAATATACAGGGGCGGACCGTAGAAGAGATCCAGGGGGCTACTGCGGTAGTGCCGCCCTCCAACAAAAAAAATAGTGTATGTATATATAAATATATATACGAAAAATAATTTTCGTCCTCCCAAAAAATATTTTGTTTAAATTACCGTCCCCAAGATAAATTTCCTGAGTCCGCCCCGGAGAGTATACCGCATCTTTTACTCCTTATTTAAAAAGTACTCCCCAAAAATCCTATTCTGTTGTTTCATTCACAAGTTAACGTCCGCCAAATGAACTTATTCAAAAAAGGAACATTATTAGAGACAAAAAAAGAATATGACACAATATAATAGACTATATATTATACCAAACATATACTTCGTACGTATTACATACTCCTACCTAGTAAATTGTAAATTATTATGAGGTCAACATCTCCCCAAGACTGTATTAATGCCATGGCGTGTGTCGTCCTCCATACCTTAAAATTATTATTACTCTTCCATCATTATTCTCAGCCCATTTTTCATATCATAAGAAACCAAATTTATCTATAAAATGGAAAATGTGGATGAGAACAGGACCCAATCAGATTTGGCACGAGCTGCTGACGTGGAGAAACAATCGACGGTCCAGGACGACCACCCCGGAAGAGGTCAATGGCTCCGAGCCGCCGTCTTAGGTTCCAACGACGGCCTGCTGTCGACGGCGTCCCTTATGATGGGCATCGGCGCCGTCCGGGCGGACGTCAAAATCATGGTCCTCACCGGAATAGCCGGCACGATCGCCGGAGCTCTCAGCATGGCCCTCGGAGAGTTCGTCTCGGTGTACACTCAGTACGACACTGAGCTCGCCCAGATAGAGAGGGACCGCAAAAACAGGCTCCCGGAGGGCGGCGGAGATGAGGCGGAGTGGGTGGAAAAGAAGAAGGCTTTGCCTAGTCCGACGAAGGCAGCCGTGACGTCTGCCGTGTCCTTCACGGTGGGAGCGGCTGTGCCGCTGCTGGCGGCGGCGTTTATAAGGAAATACGTCGTGAGGCTTGTGGCGGTGGTGGTGGCTTCCGGCTTGGCGTTGGTGGCGTTTGGTGTGTTGAGTGCCCGCCTCGGAAAGGTGCCGGTTTTGAAGTCAACGTTAAGGGTATTCATTGGAGGGTTAATCGCCATGGGAATCACTTTTGGTCTCTCTAAGCTTGTTGGTTCTACTGGATTATAGTCAGTCGCCAGGCCAGCTAGCTTGTTGTTCATTTGTAACCACCGGCCGACTCAGAAAAACGTTTGAAGGCGTCCAAATTTAATTTTATAACGTAGCAAAACGTGGATTTAGGCATAATGTAGCCTAGAAATATAACTCCCGTACATAAATGGTACTACCTTCATCCCATTTTATGTGTTTTAGTTTGACTTGGCACGGTTATTAATGAAGTGGTTGAAAAAGTGAAAGTTGTTGTTGAAGTTTGAGTATAATAAAGTGAAATGGTGTAGACCACATATTTCTTTCCAAAAGAGGAAAGTAGACACTTATTTTGAGACAACCCAAAAAGAAAAGTAGGACAGGTAAAATGGGAGGAAGGGAGTAGTTTAATGAAACTTATTCGGTTATTGTATTAATAGATACATAATGTATTATAAAGTTCAAGCAACTAATGAGGGAGTGAATAAGGTGTTTAATATTTAAATTTAAGAATATTATCGATACTACAAATCAAATTTTACTCATTTCAATTTAAGAAGTTTCCGAGTTTTTCAAAAGTCATACTCCATCTGTCTCATTTTGGTTGTCCTACTTTCTTTTTTAGGTTGTCCCAAAATGAATTTCTTGTTTCCCTTTTTTGCAAGAAATATATGGTCATTATCATTTCACTTTATTCTACTCAAATCTCAACCACAACTTTTACTTTTCAATCACTTTATTAATAATTGTGTCAAATTGAAAGTGGACAACCAATATGGGATAGAGGTAGTAATATTTTACTCATAATGAGTTACATGGACCATAACAGTGGAGGACCTGGGGGGGGTCCTAGAGGGGAAAGTGCCCCCGCTTCCAACCCCGAAGTTTAAGATTAGTACTTAAAGATAAAAATTGTGCCCCCTCTACCTGGTAAAAAAACTAGAGATTATTTCATAATATTACCGAAGTAGAACTAATGGAGACAAATATTACTATAGTTACTATGCACAATTAATATATTGATAGATTGGACACAATCATGGTCACTAAAATTATCATTGTAGTTACCAAGTCTTATTGTTGTCCATTATCTTTATTTCAATCATATTGTCACTATTTCAAAAAAAACTCTAAGCTATATAGGACTTCATCGAAGACATAACAATTGTAGTAAGATATAGTAATATAAATTATAAACAACCACGAAGTTTTGATAGAGCAAATTCTTATAGTTAGGCATGTTGTTGATATAGTTACTACACTTTCTTTGAAAAGTGTCATTGATGTTTTTCGTACTTAGTGTAAATAATGTTTGTCCAAAGTTAAAGGTCAAAGATATGGCAAGTGTTTAATATGTATGATGAACTTAATAGATTGAAGACTTTTATCTTCAATAAAAGTCCATTCATGAAAAAATTTGTCAATTCGCGATAAATTAGTTCAAATCAATAGACTCTTTGACTTTTATCTATAATATGATAAATGTTAGATATATAGAATCATGTTTTTAAATAAAGTTGTATTATAGGATGAAATCATAAACATGATTTATACTACTTCACTTTTAAGACGATAGTATTATATTCCAGACAAATACCAACAAATTTTGTGGCACAATGTGTAACATTCGATATGATTCTAGTTCAGATATCAAATCTTGATCATTTTATAGTATGAAAAATAACAAGAATTCTAATGTAAAATCAGAAACGGCGTAAAGAATTATATCTTTCTTTCAAAAAGCCATATATATCGTTTAGAATTGTCTTAATAAGTTCAAAATTAGACTTTAATCCATATATGTTCATTGCTTGAAACTAGCAAAATAATAATATGAACGCACTTGCATGACAAAAAAGACTAATGATACACCCGATTCAACCTGACCCATTTCCATATATGCGGGAGTGCCCCGCTTTAAAAAAGTTCTGGGTCCGCTAATGGATCATAATGTATCAAATCAAAAGTATTTCAAAACTCTACATTCTCCAACACTAAGGGGCAACTGACCACTCTGACCCCCTGCCCCTATTTATAACTACTGAATTAATGAACAGTGATAGGGTGAATTTCCTATTATGTATGTTTGTATTTTTAATTAGTTTTATTAGTTCTAGTTGTAGAAATTACACACTTTTGGTGTAATACTTTATTTTCATTAATTATTTGTAATTTATTTAGATTAGGATTATATTGAGCTTAGGACAGGTCAAAATCATCCCAAGAATCAAAGGATGGATCCTAAAGACCAAAGAATGTGCAAAAAGGAGAAGATCAAATGAAGATTTTGAAATTTGTTCACTACTCGGTCGAGTATTGCCAATACTCGGTCGAGTATTGGCCTGATACGCTGGTCAAAATCAAATCTGGGAGCAAAAGAACGTGGCTGAATATTTGATGAAAATCATGTCGCATACTCGGTCGAGTATTGGCAATACTCGATCGAGTATGCCTATTTTTCACAATTTCCTGGAAATTTCCTCTCATACTCGGTCGAGTATTGCCAATACTGGATCGAGTACCGAACCCTGCCACCTCTATTTTGCTATAAATACACCCTTTTTCCTTCACATTAAAGGAACCAATTCACATATACTCTTTAGCTCAGTTTAGATTAGTGTTTTCTTTATATTTTCTATCATGTTTAGTCTCCAAATGAGGAGCTAAACTCTTCCATCTTGGTTTTGCTACTTTGAAGCTTAATGAATTTGTAAGTTGTGAGTTATTTTCTTTAATCTTCTTCCTTGAATATTAATTCTCCCTTTAAATACTATTTCTATATCAATGTTGGGGAGTGTTACTAAGATGACAATTAGTTAACATCTTGACATTAGTTATAGTAATAGCTATTTCTTCCTCTATGTTAATATTGGGGAGTGTTACTAAAATGACAATTAGTTAACATCTTGATATTAACTATAGTAGGATTCATCTTCTTTAATATTCTTCCTTGAGTATTAATTGATTCCTATTCATATTTCATATTAATATTTTGAACATTACTTAAAGGATCAACTAGTTTTGTCTCATATATTAATTATTACTAGAATCGGTTGGTTAATACGCTTGTTATTAATTCGGTCCTTTCACGGTAGTAAACTTGGGTTGTTAATGCATGCTTCTCATGGTTAATAAGCCAAGGGGAATTAATTATATTGATTAAACCAATAAACCGCTTGTGTTGAGGTTATCAATCTCAATCGTTTTCATCTTGATTTTATTGCTACTATCAAGTTAATATACGGCGCTTGTTCTATATTGACTCGGTAGTAAGTTTTATTAATGAACGCGTCTCGTTATTAATAACTACCCTCGATGAACTGGATATACTCCTCGATTGAGTATTCGAGAGGAAGATAGTTAAAGATATAACCGGGATCGACGAACATTTCATTAAGTGGATAAAAGCAAAGCCAAGTCTTCTTCTCATTAATTAAACCACATAACTTGTTCATCTTCGTGTTTAATTTATTAAACCAAATCAAACTAAAACCTCCCATTTTGTTACTAGTTCTATAAAAAAGAAAAGTATTCCTTTCCCTGTGGATACAAACCTTACTACGCTATACTACGTATAAGTGTTGTATTGTATTATTATTTTGAGTGCACATCACGACAAAGTGCACGTCAAATTTGGCGCCGTTGCCGGGGAAAGACAATAATTTTTCTTTTTTATTTTTATTTCAAAAAAAAGAATAAAAAAATAACATAAAAAAGTCCACTTTTCTTTTCTGAGCTTACATGAGTATATGGATACCAACATATCTTCGCTAGAGAGTCAAATTTCCGTCTTGACTTATCTAATAAAGGAGTATATTTTATGTTCAAATTTTCAAGATGTCCAGACATGCAACATTTGCATGTCTCACAGGCATCTTACGAATTTTTGCCCAAAGTTCCAAGAAGAATACCTGGAACAAATCAATGATGTTGGTTTTCAAAGGGAAATACCTCACATGAGGTATGATCCATTCTCCAACATTTCTACGGAGGACATGATCCGAGCTCTCACTATCAACGTGACAAGTATGCAACAAAATATGGCATCATTCCCACAAGAAACAAGGTCCATCGAATTGAACTTGAAAAATCAAGTGAATGAAATGCAAAGTGTTGTGGATCAATCGGAAGCAAAATATTTTGAGAAACTTCCCTCTCAAATAGAACAGGGTCCTAAACAGCAAGTTGTTGCAGTCACATTAACAAATGGGAAGAAAATGCAAAGGGAGACCAAAAATCCAAAAGAAGAAGAAGAAGAAGAAGAAAAAGACATGATGGTCCAAATGGTCAAAGAAGAGGATGAGTCGAGCTTCAAGATCACATTTTTATCCTTGTCATTCTTTGAGGTACCCCCATCAGTTTTGGAAGCTTTAGGGGAAACTCGTAAAATTGAAAATGACATTGCCATCTTTGAAATCTTCAGCAAAATGGAGAGATCGAAACACCTTCCACTGACCATGCTAAACTATAATTTCTTTCCCTCCCTCTCACCACATGAATCAATGGAAATCTGGATATTTGATCCTGGAAAGATTTTCAAAGTGAAGGGTCGGAAAATTGAGAATTTCTATGAAAGTTCTAGGAGTGAAAATGTGAAGAAAATGAATCATCACGATCCAAGCTTGAACGACTGAACAATGATGGCGTCGTGCCACGACGTTAAATAAGGCGCTTCTTGGGAGGCAACCCAAGCGAGGTACATTATTGTGTGTTTAATGTTTTTTTCTCTAGCAGCTTCCTCTTCAACAATTTTCATATTTAATCTTCCAAAACACCATACAACTCCACCCCAATCACCCCAAACCTCATAACTCTATCCTTCTTTCTTCAAAATCTATCCAAATCCTCCACCAAACCCCACAAAAATTTCTTAATCTTGTTCTCATCACTTTCCTTTTGCTCCACATACCCTCTAATCCATAAACTCTTGGAAGAACTCAACCCCTCTCCCAATCCACAACTTTATATTTTCGAGAAAAACAAAACAAAAACAAAAACGATGGTGATGGCGGGCACTAGGGACAGTGCTTCGAGCTAAGTGAGGGGGAGTCACTCATTGGTACGTACTTAATTTTTCTACCTTGTAACTTGCATTATTTTCTTCACACAAAAAAAAACTTAAAAAAAAAAAAAGAAAAAAAGGGAAAAAGAAAAAGAAAAAGAATGCTAGTTAGGTTGAAAACCCAAAAACGGGCAATTTAAGCAAAAAGGGCTTATAAAAAATGAGTGAGTGGAAAGGATGGAAAAATAAAAAGAGATGCTAGGATGAAAACCTGAAAAGGCTCCTAGGCAAAATGAGAGATATGAGAGATATAATTGTTTTTACAGGACGTCATTTAATCTCTTGAAGGAAAAGAAGAAGAAAAGAAGAGAAGAAAAAAAGATGAGCATAGAAGGCCATAAAACCCAAGAAGATGTTATTCTATGAGCTAAAAAAAATCATCCCAATGTAAAACTCATGTGTTATTCTTGGTGGCCTTTTGCTCTTTCTTATTAATTGTTGAACTATGGAGGAATTGGAAAGCTTGTAAACATTTGGCTTTACTCGAGGACGAGTAAAGAAACTAAGTGTGGGGGAGTTTGATAGGGTGAATTTCCTATTATGTATGTTTGTATTTTTAATTAGTTTTATTAGTTCTAGTTGTAGAAATTACACACTTTTGGTGTAATACTTTATTTTCATTAATTATTTGTAATTTATTTAGATTAGGATTATATTGAGCTTAGGACAGGTCAAAATCATCCCAAGAATCAAAGGATGGATCCTAAAGACCAAAGAATGTGCAAAAAGGAGAAGATCAAATGAAGATTTTGAAATTTGTTCAATACTCGGTCGAGTATTGCCAATACTCGGTCGAGTATTGGCCTGATACGCTGGTCAAAATCAAATCTGGGAGCAAAAGAACGTGGCTGAATATTTGATGAAAATCATGTCGCATACTCGGTCGAGTATTGGCAATACTCGATCGAGTATGCCTATTTTTCACAATTTCCTGGAAATTTCCTCTCATACTCGGTCGAGTATTGCCAATACTGGATCGAGTACCGAACCCTGCCACCTCTATTTTGCTATAAATACACCCTTTTTCCTTCACATTAAAGGAACCAATTCACATATACTCTTTAGCTCAGTTTAGATTAGTGTTTTCTTTATATTTTCTATCATGTTTAGTCTCCAAATGAGGAGCTAAACTCTTCCATCTTGGTTTTGCTACTTTGAAGCTTAATGAATTTGTAAGTTGTGAGTTATTTTCTTTAATCTTCTTCCTTGAATATTAATTCTCCCTTTAAATACTATTTCTATATCAATGTTGGGGAGTGTTACTAAGATGACAATTAGTTAACATCTTGACATTAGTTATAGTAATAGCTATTTCTTCCTCTATGTTAATATTGGGGAGTGTTACTAAAATGACAATTAGTTAACATCTTGATATTAACTATAGTAGGATTCATCTTCTTTAATATTCTTCCTTGAGTATTAATTGATTCCTATTCATATTTCATATTAATATTTTGAACATTACTTAAAGGATCAACTAGTTTTGTCTCATATATTAATTATTACTAGAATCGGTTGGTTAATACGCTTGTTATTAATTTGGTCCTTTCACGGTAGTAAACTTGGGTTGCTAATGCATGCTTCTCATGGTTAATAAGCCAAGGGGAATTAATTATATTGATTAAACCAATAAACCGCTTGTGTTGAGGTTATCAATCTCAATCGTTTTCATCTTGATTTTATTGCTACTATCAAGTTAATATACGGCGCTTGTTCTATATTGACTCGGTAGTAAGTTTTATTAATGAACGCGTCTCGTTATTAATAACTACCCTCGATGAACTGGATATACTCCTCGATTGAGTATTCGAGAGGAAGATAGTTAAAGATATAACCGGGATCGACGAACATTTCATTAAGTGGATAAAAGCAAAGCCAAGTCTTCTTCTCATTAATTAAACCACATAACTTGTTCATCTTCGTGTTTAATTTATTAAACCAAATCAAACTAAAACCTCCCATTTTGTTACTAGTTCTATAAAAAAGAAAAGTATTCCTTTCCCTGTGGATACAAACCTTACTACGCTATACTACGTATAAGTGTTGTATTGTATTATTATTTTGAGTGCACATCACGACAAAGTGCACGTCAAATTTGGCGCCGTTGCCGGGGAAAGACAATAATTTTTCTTTTTTATTTTTATTTCAAAAAAAAGAATAAAAAAATAACATAAAAAAGTCCACTTTTCTTTTCTGAGCTTACATGAGTATATGGATACCAACATATCTTCGCTAGAGAGTCAAATTTCCGTCTTGACTTATCTAATAAAGGAGTATATTTTATGTTCAAATTTTCATGATGTCCAGACATGCAACATTTGCATGTCTCACAGGCATCTTACGAATTTTTGCCCAAAGTTCCAAGAAGAATACCTGGAACAAATCAATGATGTTGGTTTTCAAAGGGAAATACCTCACATGAGGTATGATCCATTCTCCAACATTTCTACGGAGGACATGATCCGAGCTCTCACTATCAACGTGACAAGTATGCAACAAAATATGGCATCATTCCCACAAGAAACAAGGTCCATCGAATTGAACTTGAAAAATCAAGTGAATGAAATGCAAAGTGTTGTGGATCAATCGGAAGCAAAATATTTTGAGAAACTTCCCTCTCAAATAGAACAGGGTCCTAAACAGCAAGTTGTTGCAGTCACATTAACAAATGGGAAGAAAATGCAAAGGGAGACCAAAAATCCAAAAGAAGAAGAAGAAGAAGAAAAAGACATGATGGTCCAAATGGTCAAAGAAGAGGATGAGTCGAGCTTCAAGATCACATTTTTATCCTTGTCATTCTTTGAGGTACCCCCATCAGTTTTGGAAGCTTTAGGGGAAACTCGTAAAATTGAAAATGACATTGCCATCTTTGAAATCTTCAGCAAAATGGAGAGATCGAAACACCTTCCACTGACCATGCTAAACTATAATTTCTTTCCCTCCTTCTCACCACATGAATCAATGGAAATCTGGATATTTGATCCTGGAAAGATTTTCAAAGTGAAGGGTCGGAAAATTGAGAATTTCTATGAAAGTTCTAGGAGTGAAAATGTGAAGAAAATGAATCATCACGATCCAAGCTTGAACGACTGAACAATGATGGCGTCGTGCCACGACGTTAAATAAGGCGCTTCTTGGGAGGCAACCCAAGCGAGGTACATTATTGTGTGTTTAATGTTTTTTTCTCTAGCAGCTTCCTCTTCAACAATTTTCATATTTAATCTTCCAAAACACCATACAACTCCACCCCAATCACCCCAAACCTCATAACTCTATCCTTCTTTCTTCAAAATCTATCCAAATCCTCCACCAAACCCCACAAAAATTTCTTAATCTTGTTCTCATCACTTTCCTTTTGCTCCACATACCCTCTAATCCATAAACTCTTGGAAGAACTCAACCCCTCTCCCAATCCACAACTTTATATTTTCGAGAAAAACAAAACAAAAACAAAAACGACGGTGATGGCGGGCACTAGGGACAGTGCTTCGAGCTAAGTGAGGGGGAGTCACTCATTGGTACGTACTTAATTTTTCTACCTTGTAACTTGCATTATTTTCTTCACACAAAAAAAAACTTAAAAAAAAAAAAAGAAAAAAAGGGAAAAAGAAAAAGAAAAAGAATGCTAGTTAGGTTGAAAACCCAAAAACGGGCAATTTAAGCAAAAAGGGCTTATAAAAAATGAGTGAGTGGAAAGGATGGAAAAATAAAAAGAGATGCTAGGATGAAAACCTGAAAAGGCTCCTAGGCAAAATGAGAGATATGAGAGATATAATTGTTTTTACAGGACGTCATTTAATCTCTTGAAGGAAAAGAAGAAGAAAAGAAGAGAAGAAAAAAAGATGAGCATAGAAGGCCATAAAACCCAAGAAGATGTTATTCTATGAGCTAAAAAAAATCATCCCAATGTAAAACTCATGTGTTATTCTTGGTGGCCTTTTGCTCTTTCTTATTAATTGTTGAACTATGGAGGAATTGGAAAGCTTGTAAACATTTGGCTTTACTCGAGGACGAGTAAAGAAACTAAGTGTGGGGGAGTTTGATAGGGTGAATTTCCTATTATGTATGTTTGTATTTTTAATTAGTTTTATTAGTTCTAGTTGTAGAAATTACACACTTTTGGTGTAATACTTTATTTTCATTAATTATTTGTAATTTATTTAGATTAGGATTATATTGAGCTTAGGACAGGTCAAAATCATCCCAAGAATCAAAGGATGGATCCTAAAGACCAAAGAATGTGCAAAAAGGAGAAGATCAAATGAAGATTTTGAAATTTGTTCAATACTCGGTCGAGTATTGCCAATACTCGGTCGAGTATTGGCCTGATACGCTGGTCAAAATCAAATCTGGGAGCAAAAGAACGTGGCTGAATATTTGATGAAAATCATGTCGCATACTCGGTCGAGTATTGGCAATACTCGATCGAGTATGCCTATTTTTCACAATTTCCTGGAAATTTCCTCTCATACTCGGTCGAGTATTGCCAATACTGGATCGAGTACCGAACCCTGCCACCTCTATTTTGCTATAAATACACCCTTTTTCCTTCACATTAAAGGAACCAATTCACATATACTCTTTAGCTCAGTTTAGATTAGTGTTTTCTTTATATTTTCTATCATGTTTAGTCTCCAAATGAGGAGCTAAACTCTTCCATCTTGGTTTTGCTACTTTGAAGCTTAATGAATTTGTAAGTTGTGAGTTATTTTCTTTAATCTTCTTCCTTGAATATTAATTCTCCCTTTAAATACTATTTCTATATCAATGTTGGGGAGTGTTACTAAGATGACAATTAGTTAACATCTTGACATTAGTTATAGTAATAGCTATTTCTTCCTCTATGTTAATATTGGGGAGTGTTACTAAAATGACAATTAGTTAACATCTTGATATTAACTATAGTAGGATTCATCTTCTTTAATATTCTTCCTTGAGTATTAATTGATTCCTATTCATATTTCATATTAATATTTTGAACATTACTTAAAGGATCAACTAGTTTTGTCTCATATATTAATTATTACTAGAATCGGTTGGTTAATACGCTTGTTATTAATTCGGTCCTTTCACGGTAGTAAACTTGGGTTGTTAATGCATGCTTCTCATGGTTAATAAGCCAAGGGGAATTAATTATATTGATTAAACCAATAAACCGCTTGTGTTGAGGTTATCAATCTCAATCGTTTTCATCTTGATTTTATTGCTACTATCAAGTTAATATACGGCGCTTGTTCTATATTGACTCGGTAGTAAGTTTTATTAATGAACGCGTCTCGTTATTAATAACTACCCTCGATGAACTGGATATACTCCTCGATTGAGTATTCGAGAGGAAGATAGTTAAAGATATAACCGGGATCGACGAACATTTCATTAAGTGGATAAAAGCAAAGCCAAGTCTTCTTCTCATTAATTAAACCACATAACTTGTTCATCTTCGTGTTTAATTTATTAAACCAAATCAAACTAAAACCTCCCATTTTGTTACTAGTTCTATAAAAAAGAAAAGTATTCCTTTCCCTGTGGATACGAACCTTACTACGCTATACTACGTATAAGTGTTGTATTGTATTATTATTTTGAGTGCACATCACGACAAAGTGCACGTCAAACAGGTTTTTTTTGAACGATAATGAAAAGATTCAAAACAAAAAAAAAAGTTGGTAAAATTCTCTTCAAAATTACTAAATTCTTCATTTCTTCTAATCCTTTCCACGACCCCATACGTAATTATAGCTATCTAGATGGAGCCTCAGCCTCAAGTTACGTATTCCCTTCATCTTCTTCTGATCAAATTAGTCCTTAGCTTGCAGGTAATTAGTTCCTTAATTACGTTACTCCACATTCCACAATAGTGTAATGCAGGTAAGAATTAATTAAACTTACTCAATTGTTAAGAGAATACGTGTCATGCCGATCCCACACCGGTCAAGTATGAGCTTGATCGGTGACTTGTAAGCAAAGTTTTCCCTATTCTTAATTGACCGTCTTTTGAGAGTGAGTCCTACACCTAATCTTATGGCACTGATATAGACCTAATATGGACTATATTTGTAACAATATGATATTATAATATTCATATGTACTTGTGTAATCGGCTATATTTGTAACAATATGATATTATAGTATTCATATGTACTTGTGTAATCGGCTATGTAAAGTGCATAAAGTGATACCTACAGCACCTGGCATAAAAGTATATCAAAGCCAAATTTTACGGCCGAAATCAAAAGTTACGTACTTGGTTTAAAAGTTGGCCGATAAGCCAAAAAAAATAGTCACCAAACGGGCTATATGTATAGGACAATGTTTAAGTAAGGTAGGCCTAAGAATTGTTATTCTTAGGTCTCTTTCATTTGAGGTGCTTCTGGATCGAATTTTTTGATGAAATTTTGTAACCATGATCTCCATGAGTTGTAGATTATGTCCAGCAAGTTTCACAATAAAATTCAATCAGGAAGCCATTTAAATAAATTATTGAAAAAAACTGCATTTTATATATATAAAAACATGCGTAAATTTGAAAAAATTATTTAACTGACTTTCCGATTGAATTTTAATCTGAAATTTGGTGGACATAGTCTACACTTCATAGAGAACATGCTAACAAAATTTCATCAAAAAGTTGGACCCGAAAGCACCTCAAATGAAAGAGGTCTAAGAATTACAATTCTTATAATTTAGGTCTATCTTTACATGAACATTTTCCTATATATATAGAGAGAGAAATGATACTGTCCAGCAGCCCCCGATCCGAACGCCGCCCGAACATGGCCATTTGGGGCACTTCCCGGTGGAATATTTTTATGAAAGTTTTATAGCATGTTCCTCATCAAGCCTAGTTTACCCATACCAAATTTCAGCTCAAAATTTGATCGGAAAGGGATTAAATCATTTTTTGAAGTTGACTGCGTTTTTATCAAAAAATTCCACCAGGAAGTGTCCTAAATGGCCATGTTCGGACGGCGTTCAGACCGCGAACTGCTGGGCAGGATCATTTATCTCTCTATGTATGTATATTTCATCTCCTTAAAATTTAAATTTTTATGAATTTATCATTATTTCTATTTATACATAATTCGATCATCAATCAGAAGGGTTGTCAGACTATCGTCTTTCTCAGTATGATATTTGACGTTGTATATGGGTCTTATTTGATGTACTTTGGAGTACTACGTAAATCATTGATGAGTCAAATTTTGAGTTAACTAGTCCCTCCTCCTTTAAGAAAAAAATCTTCTCACTTTTCTTTTTCGTCCGTAACAAAAAAGTCTTCCAACTTTTAAATCTTCTCATCATACTCTCAATAATTCTAAAAGTAATACACTATTACAACTACTTTTTTGGATTATCCTACATTCCATCACATTATTCCACTATCTTCCCATCATACCTTCAATAATTCATATCCCCTTTCACTATTCTTAGTCTACCTACTTTTGAAATGAGAATATTTTTAAGTTACGGAGGTAGGAGTATATAATTGGAGGTAGGAGTATATAATTGAGGACTGAAGTTTCCTTTAGCTTTGCTTTTGGGGACTGAACTTTTTTTGTTTTGGTTTTGGGTACTCCATATGCTTTTAAAGTATTTCCGTAGCATATGGAAAAATAAACAATTGAAATACAAACAAATACAAAGATACAAATCTAGATACAAATCTCAGATGAAGTAAACATAGGCTAATTCATCAAAATACGTGCCAACAAATCTCAGATCAATTTATCAATCTCAAATTACTAATTAAAATTACTCACAATTCATAATTGAGCAATCAATAAAAGTGATAAAGGAAGAATTAATTGTCATTAATTAAAAAGATGCAACTTACAAATAATCCTAAAATCTTGGATAACAAAGTGAAAAAGTACTCAAAAATTCGTCCTAGGCCTCTCTCTAATAGGGGTGGGCAATTCGTTTTATGGTTCGATTTTCTTCGGTTTTGGTTTATTCAGTTTGGGAGAATTTGTACCAAACTAAAACCATTTGTGTTTCAGTTTGATTTCGGTTCGGTTCGGTTTACCAAAGTAAAAATTATTAGGTTCAATTTAGTTTGATTTGATTCGGTTTTTATGTTTATTATTTTATTTATCAAGTTCTACATTTTAAAATTAGAAAATGAATGTAGTAGTCCATCTCATCTTCTTTTATTTATAATTTAAATGAAATGTAAGAGGAAATAGGAGATTGATAAAGAAATAATAAAATATTACTACGTATAAATTAAAACTTCTAACATCTTTTCAATCACTAGAAAAAGATTCACTTTTCAAAAAAATAAATTTATAGTTGATTAGAATTTACTCAAAAGAAAACTAAATGAGTACGTGGTGCAAATCTTACAATATCCACAATTTTATTCAAATGAATCATGTAGAAAATATAAATGCAATTTGTTATTGTTATTGCTAAATATCTTTTCGTATAGGTAGAGTGCAAAACATAACAAATACAAATATGTCGTATTAGCTAACTTTGTCATAATGAATATATGAATTGTGTAAAAGTTAAAATGATATATGCTAAAGATGAAGAGTCAAGAAAAATACAAAATATTTATATATGTATTACAAGTTGTTCAGTGTTCGATTCGGATTACGGATTTTCGGTTTTAAATCAAACCAAACCATTCGGTTTGAGCAAATTCCTACCAATCGATTTACTTATGTAAAATCAAACCACCAACTTTCGGTTCGGTTCAGTCAAACCAAACCATTTTGCTCAACCCTACTCTCTCAGCTCTGTAACAAAAAAAAGTAGGAGTTTAACAGGGCTATTTAAATAGAAAAACGGAGAAACTCGGGCCAAATCAGGATTTCCAAGGGCTGACACGGTGCCAAGTTTAATTTCCCGATTTTGACTATGAAAATACCAAACATACACCAAAACCCGGTAAATCATGACTTGAGTTAATTATGAGCCTTGTGACACATTTAAACTAGGAAAACTGACCAAAAACCAATCTCAACACGTTTTGAATGTGTGTTGAAAACTTGAAATATGGACTTATCACTATTGTTTTTCTCCTTGATATAATTCCCAAGCCGTAATAATCATAAAATTATAACATCTTAAGAGAGACAAAATAACTAATAGCAAAAAAAAATCGCTGAGTGAAATGCCCGTATGCCTACTGCCTAGTGTATTGATGCTAACTAAAGTAGTGTATTTTATTCCTGTAAAAAAAGTAGTGTATTTTATTAGTTTTTGTATGTGTTATTTTAATACCGAGTATAAATAAAGGTTCATTACTTTAGTCCCCAATACTCAAAAAATAAAACATCAGTCCCCAAAAGCAAAATTGGAATATAGTTCGGTCCCCACTTTTATATTTAACTCAGTCAAATTTTAACTTCGACCATAATTAACGATATTGACTACTAAAACAGTTGAAAAAAGAGTGTTTGGCAAATAGTTGCTTTATTTAGAGCCCGTTTGGTCACTCTTTTTTTCGACTTATCAGACTTATCAGTTATCAATCAGCTTTTTCAAAGTAACTTTTGATTTCCGCGCTGAATTGTGTAATAAATAGAAAAAGTAAGGTTAAAATTACTTTTCTGACTGTATTGGGTGAAAGTATTGTAGAGGATCGATTTAGCTATTTTTCATATTTTTTTCATTTTATTCGTTAATAACAAATATTTAATTTTTTTTCACAAATCAGCAGAATCAGCCAATACTGCCACTTCATCAAGAACTTCATAAATTTCAGCAGAATCAGCCAATACAGTCAATTTTAGTGTTACCAAACCGGTTTTTAGCTTATAGGTTCCAAAAAGCCAAAAACATAAACACTACCCAATGCAATCGTTTAGGTTGAGCGATTTCTTCCAATTTCTTTATGTAGCTAAATGTGTGCCATAACTTTTTGCCACCGATTTTTTTCCAATTATTGAGATGTCTTTCCTAATTGGGCCTAGTGTATGATATAGGGACTCATATCTTTATTATCCTCTGGTCTCTTCGTTAATTACTTGCTCTCGTCTGCTATTGTTGATCATAATTTTCTTTCTTCCAGTGACAAATTCTTCAAGAGCATAATTCATACACTCGATTCTTTTGCTCTTTGCGCACTTATGCACTCGCGCGTGCATAACTTTTTTTTTACTTGAGTTGTAAACACGAACTAACTAAGGGATGAATATCTAATGTAGTGCAAGATTTTTTTAACAGATAAGCTACTTCATATGGAGTATTTAAAAAAAATAGTTTCTACAAAGTAGAATTTGTTATACGTGAGAACATATAATTATGCTAAAAACACGTAAAGCTCATTTTTTGCAAAATTAAGCGATACATAAAACTAGTTTAATTTACTCGATTTATGTAGATGTTTCTAATTCAATTATTTTATAGGACACCCTTTTGTAAATCTGTATTTGTCTGTGTGTTGTTTTGCAGTGTGAATCTGTGCTATTCAAGTTTTAAAAAAATCTGATAGCTTTGACCCTTCAGATGACTGTTTTTTCTCTGATGACCTTTTGGGACACGCAACTAAAAGCGACCACGGCCTTCCAAACTCCAATCAGAAAGACATTCGAGACTCATAATTCAACAGAGAAATTTGCCATAAATCTCAATTTGTCACTCAGGATAATTGTCTGCCAACAGAGAACCTGAATACACGGCTTAAGATTTATCGGAAATCTTAGATGAATAAACGGCGGCACAAATGAAGACTTGATCACAGTCTAAATCATGTCCTTGGGCTTAACTTGTTTTAATTTTCTTTTGCTTCCTGTTCTTTCTTTGATGCGCAAAAAAGGCATTACTATTAATAAGCCCCTGATAAAAAAGATAAAGGGTGTTTTTTGTATAATATTTATTACATGTCTATTAATTTGGGGTGAAAATATTAACTATTCCTGATTCACCCACACTTACAAAAATACACTAATGCCCAGCACAAAGAAACTTACCTTAATATTTCTCTGGCACTTGAAATAGTACTTTTGCTAGCTTCTTCATAGAATAGGACATCCCACAAAAGCAAGATTATCTGCAATGGCATCTAAAAGGTAATCTTAATTAATAAGCAAGAGCATGTAACTACATGAAAGACATATATGTTTGTTATAATAATGTGAGAAAGCAAACTCTTGTAAATAAAAGAGATAGAGTACAGAAGAGAGAAAATCAAATTTGGAACTTTTTAAATGATTATGAGCAAGATAAATTATAATGTCCTTTAAATACCACACCCTTAGCTCCTTCCTCATATAGTCATATGGCTGGGTTTCAGTAACCCGTTTTGCTGTCAAATACAACACAAACATAGAGCAGAGAAGGACACACAGAATTGCAGAAAAATCCTCCTATTACTTGTGCTGAAATGAATAGATTATCGAAAAATTACAAACCGGAGGGAACATAGATTTTCTTTTAATTATATTTCTTCAATATCCTACCTATAATTTTTGTAATTGCTTTTGGTTTTGCATCATGTATTTGAAAAAGGCATGTCTCTTTGGGAGATGTTTTGGCTTGATCTAGCCTTGGACCCGGTTCGGGCCACCCGGCCCGGCCCGGTACTGTGCCGGCCAGGCCCGGCCTAAGAACCGGGTATCGGTTCCGGGTCTAGGCCCGGTTTAGGGGGGTAACCTGGGCGGATACGGGTCTGGGATATACAGAACCGGCCCGGCCGGTTCCGGGCCCGGTTCAGGCTTTATTCTTTTTTTGTTTTTTAACTTTCCGGGTTGGGCTAGGTATTTTGGGTCATTTGGCTGGTTTGGGGGGTGGGGTGAGGGGGGGTTAATTACAAAAAGCCAAATATATATACATATATATATATATATATATATATATATATAAAGAGGCCCGAGGCCCGGCCCGGACCCGGTGGATACCCAGGCCGATTCCGGGCCCAACCCTAAATCCCAGAAAGCCCGTCGGGCCTAGGCCCGACCCGGGCCTAACCCGGCCCGAATCCACCCCTAGCTTGATCCGTTCGCAACGGGTATGATTTTGGTGGTTGGCCCACCGAGTTAAAAAAAATGCTGGAATGACTTAATTTACTTAATTAGTATACGAATTATATATTTCTTTCGTAATTACATGCATATATTGAAAAGTTTTAAAAAGGAAAGATTACAAAAACACCTTGACGTTCAAAATTGATGGTCTAAGTATATTTTTATTGCAACCCATTACCCTTGCAATCTTGATTTGAGTTATTGAGTGAAATTGATTTCAATAATGACACATTCTTGAAGACATCATGCGAAGGAGTTTACTCATCACTACAATAGAAGATGATGACTTTCATCGATACCTTAGAGAGTGAGTTATTGTGGACAATGAAAATAATGAATCTTAGAGTAATTAAATATCTTACCTTTCGGCAAAGCTTTTAAATGATTCTTCAGATTTCGCATGCCTTCACTTTGAAGCTATTGATCATGGAGTGTTAGATACCAGGATATTATATAAAGGATTAAAGGGTATAAAATGGCTAGAGACATGATATTACTTTCCAGTCATGTAAATTTTATTATTTCCTAAGAGTTTACTCCTTACTCTAATTACAGTAATCGAAAACTTTTCAGCACTAATAGGAAAATGTAATTATTTGAGGCACTTAGGTAGCGACACATTTTAAAAGTGTTGGTTTTGTGTATGTTTTCTTCGTAAAGACACTTATGGCTACCATGTGTATATTATTGGTATGTACCATGTACTTGGTTGTTAAAATGTGTATATGGTACAGATTGAAAGATATTAAGATGGACAGATTTTATAATTCGGATTCATTAATAATAAAACATTATTTGAATAATATGTAACATATAGACATGATTCGGCTATTTTGAATTTTTTTCCCGGAATAATGTTAATTAAATAAATAATTCCCAAAATACTGCCGGGTTAAGAATAATTCCCGAAATACTGCTGGGGTTAACCACGGTTAAGCAAAGCCGCCACTCTAAGTGGCGTCTTTTTGTACAGCTTCACAAAAGCCGTCACTTGGAGTGGCGGCTCTTCTACTTTTGTATGAAATTAAAGCCGCCACTCCAAGTGGCGGCTCTTGTGTTAACGAACCTGTTACAACATTATTTACACAACTAAACCTGTATTTACCATAAAATCTGCTCATCACAGACTCACAGTCCATTCCACTCAAAAAACAACCAAACATATGATTTACTAAGACAAAATACACCCGAAACACAAAATGAATCAATGAAACTACATGACAACATACATCCAAAACACAAAACGAATCAATGAAACTACATATTATGAAACTTTCACAAAACGAATCAATGCACCACAAAATTGATTATAAACCATAAAAGTTATAATAAATCGGGTGTTTCACAAAATGATTCGATCTGCCAGTGCATGCTACAACTTTCACACAATAATTTAAATACAAAGATCATAAGTCAACGTGATCATCATCATCATGAAGTTCATGTGGCTGTGCTCGGGGACGCCTGCGCTGGTTACGAGGCTCAAGAACAACTCTATCACGTCGGACTGCCTCAGAAGACCCTGTTGCGGATGTAGATGCGGTGGAATGCTGAGAGGTGGCCATATCAAGTATAGCAGTCGCTCTGTCATGGATGCTACGTAAAGCACGTGTTTGTAATGCAAACATGGTTATTAGTGAAAAAAACATGAATAAATAAATAAAGATATGTCATTGACTATATTGTTTACCGTCTGATGGAGTACGAAGGGAATCTCTTGATACAACACCATTCAACTACATGCCCGAAGGCTCTATTACACTGAGCTTTGTAGTATGAGGAACTACTCTTCCCGGAGGCTCTTCAACACAAGTCTCCTACCATTCGGCCACAAACCCGAAGGGTTCACTAAACGAAGGCTCACCAGCAACACTTTACCAAAATTTGACTAAGTCCGAAATTTGGCTGAGTCAAGGCAACAAGCACTATGCCGAAGGCTCCTATACACCAGGAAGCTTCCCTCACTCTCAAGCTTATTTACGCCTGGAGGCTAATCTATCTCACAACCCCGAAGGCGTGCCCTAGGATCTGTGGGACAACTTCATGAGACTTACAACAGCAGAGGGCTCATTAAACTCCTACATCAAAAGGCCTACCACAACATCTGTTGAATCTTTGTGGAAATTTGGCTAAGTCCACAATTTGAACCCCTCGGCGGACCTTTTCAAAAGCCGAAGGCTTATTGACAAGTTTCACTTAGAAAATTTTCTAAGTCCACAAACTTACACCCCCGGCTATGTAAGTTCATACATCATTTAGGAGTAAAGGGTCAGTTTGGTCCTCGAAGTTGCAAAAAAGGGGTCAAATAAGTCCTTATATAGAAGATTCTGTCCGGACGGGCCATTTGAGGTGCCTCCCGGTGGAATTTTGTGATAAATTTTTTTGAGCATCTTATTCATTAAGTCTAGTTTACTCATACCAAATTTCAGCTAAAAATTCAATCGGGAAGACATTCAAATGAATTTTAGAAGATAACAACGCTTTTAACGGCACAGTTATCTTCAAGAATTCATTTGAATGTCTTCCCGATTGAATTTTTATCTGAAATTTGGTATGAGTAAACTAGACTTAATGAATAAGATGCTCAAAAAATTTCATCAAAAAATTCCACCGGGAGACACCTCAAATGGCACGTCCGGACAGAATCTTTTATATGAGGACTTATTTGACCCCTTTTTTGCAACTTCGAGGACCAAACTGACTCTTATCTCCATCATTTAGATGCCTACCGCATTCTTACATCCGAGGGCCTACCACACAATTTGGAACCCTTTGGTGGGCAACAATGGACTTCTCTACTACCAAAAAGTTTCTAGCCGAAGACAACATCAAACTACTTAATCAAAGACCTAGAGCTACACTGCAAGTCGAAGGCTCAACGCCGCCGATGGCATAAGGTGAAATTAGCTTGGAAAATTTCCTAAGTCTAAATCATTCTAACCCTCGGTCCCACTACTACAACCAGGAGGCGATTCTAATGGTTCATTGCCGAAGGCATGCAATGGAATCTTACTTGGAAAATTTTCTTAAGTCCACAGCTCCATAGCCTTCGAACAGATATGTCAAAGCATACATAAGAAAGGACGAAGGCATACATTCATTCAAATGGCTTGAAGGCAGGACAACTGTTGACACTTCGAAAATTTTCTAAGTCCACAACCACAAGTCCCCGGCGATTTCACGCTACAACCAAAGGCTTGTTACTAAGTTTTCACTTAGCAAATTTTCTAAGTCCACAAACATACACTCATTCAAGCAAAGAAGGCAAACAGGAAAATTGAGAAAAAAGACCGAAGACGTCAATAACCAAAAGCCCGGAGGCACAACATTCATTCAAAATAGATGTTCAAGTACAGAGATATTTGTTTGTTTACATGGCCGAGGCCGAAAGCTACGGACTATTACAAAGTTACACTTAGAAGAATGCCTATTTTTGAGCTTCTTCAGCTACATCTTCCTTCGGCCTTGAAGCCGCATCGTCCTCTGCTTCTTCATCACCGCCCTCTTGCATAATCTTTTGGCTCAATCTTCAGATACCTAGCCAGCCGTCGGTAGACAAGCTTCTGGGTGAAGAATTCACCAACATCATAATAGTCATTACCCTTTCGGGCAAGCCATTCAGCCTCGGGGCCAGCGACCCATGCATCCACAGATTGTTCAATGAACGAGGCCAGGCACTGCTTCTGCTCCTCGGCCTTCCAACCCTCGGCAGTGAAGGAATCCACTGCGGCCTTCCCAGCCTCGGCGACAGCCTCCTTCTTTGCCACCTCGGCAGCTTCGGCAGCAAGTTTGGCGGCAACGCCTGCGGCTTCCTCGGCGGTGGTCTTGCCCTTGGCCTCCGCATCCTTCAGCCTCTGTTCCATGCCCTCCTGTGCCACACGGAGGGCTGTCTCCATTTCCGTCATTTTCTTCCGGAAGGAGGCATTCTCCTCAACCGCCTTCTTCAAAGTGAGGTCAGCTTGCGCCTTCTGGACGCGCAATCTATCCACCCTCCGGAGTTGCTCACCGAGGGCCATGGTAGCCTAAAGACAAAAAAGGGTGCCAAGGGTCAAGCTGAGCAAATGAAAAACACTAAGACGAACCAATTGAGTAAAGGAGAAGCCGACAAAACTTACGGTGACGGAGGCCTGCATGATCCTGCAGTCGAGGACATCGTCCTCGTACTTAGACAGCAAAAGCTTGTCCTTCGAGGGGGTCACCCCCCTCATAATTCCAAAGGATCAAGAGATCCAAGCATGACAGCGTTCCCCTTCTTGAGGGGGAAATGAACCTCTTTCCGGGGCCACGTTGTTTCTGGATCTGCGGGGGAGCGCGGAGTGGTCACCCATCCGATTTGGGGCTCGGGAGAAGGAGGCTAGTCCTCCACAACCACCACGGGAACATCCTTTCCGGGGGCAGCTTCCCCCTTCTTCTGCTTTTTCTCCGGAAGCGCCGCACCCTTCCCTGCTCGCTTCCTTTTAAGCTCCTCTACTTGGGAGCCTCCGGCACCAGCACCAGGTACAACAGCGTCAGCTATCTTCGAAGGCTCCTCACCCCTTCGGGCCTTCGAAGCCTCGGACCTCTTGAAGAACTCGTCCACCGGTTTCTGTTGGGAGAAGCCTTCGTTCTTCTTCGGCTCCTTCGAAGTCTTCTTCTTCAGAGCAGCATAAGCCTTGACGTCCATATTTTGACCTGAAAGGGAAAAGAAACACAAACGTCATACAGTAAAAATCAAGCGAGGAGAAAAATTACTAAGTACTAAAGACAAGGGCCCTCGGTAACAACCTCCGGCGCCTTGATAGCCCCGATCGATGGAGGGATATCTCTCTTCTTTCTCCCCAGTAAGACGATACTACCGAAAGCCGAGACGGTAAAGTTCATCCGGGAGGGTGGCTTCCTTTATCTTCATCACCTTATCAGACCCCTCCGGCTTTGCCGTCAGCTTTTTCCCCTCCTTAGCAAGGGCTGCACTCCCCACCTTCAGATGCCTCCGGAAGTGATCTCGAAGGGGGACGGAAAAAGGATTCTCCGCCATCCTGATGAAGCAGAAACAGTCTTTCCAATTCTTGTGGGAAGAAGGGACCTCCGAAAACAGCCTCCACTCCGGGACCTATTGTAGATTGGCAAAAACCCCCGCGTGAGAGTGCCCCCCCCCCCCCCCCCCCCCCCGCTCAGGTTGAAGGATTGAAAGAACAGGTCCAATGTAGGAATAACCTCCCGGCTCCGGCAAATAAAAAGGAAGCCCGCCAAATAGGAGTGGCTATTTGGCGTCAGTTGGCAAGGAGCTAGCTTCACGAAGCGTAGATACTCCAGGACAAACAGGTGGAGGGGGAACCGAAGTCCCAACTCCACCGAGAGGATATGCACAGCAAAACAGCCCTCAGGGGGATGTAGCAACACATCATTTGGCCCCGGCTCCACCACCTATGCCGACGGCCCAACCAAGAGTTGAGTCTTAAGATATTCAGCCTCTCCAGCCTTCGTCTTCAGTTCAAGGACGGCTGTATTAAGATAAGAATGCCTCTCGGGAATTCCCACCGGCTGCCCTGCATCTACCGCAACCTGCTTCTTCTTCGGAGCAGCCCTCAGTTTCTTCCTCTTCATACCCGGAGCGACGCTCAGAGGTTCCGGGTCTAGAGGCTAGGAGCAGCTGGCTTCACTAGCACCGCGGGAGGGCAACACAGCGACCGTCACCCTCTGCCGCTCCTTCTCCTCTTCCTCTTCAGCGGTCTGGAGTGCTAGGGCCATCTCTTCATCCTCGACAACCTGCTCGAAGTCCTCTGCCTCCATTTCCGTCCGTAGGTTGTTCTGAATCTCTTCGGCCACTACTGCATCATCACGAGCCGAGGGTTGCTCACTCGAAGACTCAACGTCTGAATAGCTCTCGGACTGTACCGAAGCCTCCCTCGAGATGTTCTGAGAATCGCTTTGCGAAGACATTTTTGGTACTAAGGGAAAGAGTTTCTAAGAGAGAAGACTACCTAAATCTCAAAGGCTCCTAAGACCACTAACACTCGATCAAAGGGAAGAACACGAAGAACAGATGAAGAACTAACCTTAGGAATCGGAGTTTGATCGAGGGCAAGGGTTTCTCTCTCTAGAATTTTTGGCAGAGCTTCGCTATCACAAAAAATCGCACAAGGGAACTGAGCTCCGCCTTGGGGTATATATAGGCTCCCCAGCCTCGAAATATGGGCGTCGATTCGAAAAGCCATCATTACAGGCCACGGTTTCGACCAACGGGAGGCGCCCGCCCCCCTTTAGCCAACGATGACACGCCACGTGGATCACCCCTCCAACGGCTCTATTCCAACGGCCATATTTCAGAAACACCGGAGTGCCCTCATATGATTGCCTTCGGCTATCACTCACCGCAGCCTTCAGCCAACAAATTCCTGACCCGTGGTGTCTTGGTAGTCTTGGACTCAGCCATGTCTTCTCCCCCGAGATCAGACTTCCTAGCCCGGGTAGGCAGTGGTTCCGGGCCGGTTCCAGCATTTATTTATTGTTAGAAAATCATTATACTCATCAACAAAATCAACTCGGAAGCATCTCAAATTTCATAAAAAATGTCGAATTCCTGTCACGATGTCCTGACCGGAACCCCCGTGCAGACAACACCATCAGAGGGTCTTCCCAGTGGAATTTTTTGATGAAATGTTTTTGAGCATGTTCCTCATCAAGTCTAGTCTATTCATGCAAAGTTTCAGCTCAAAATTCAATCGGGAAGATAGTTAAAAAATTCTTGAAACATACTTTGTTTTATATATGTACAAAATATGCTGTAAGAGAAGAGCCGCCACTTGAAGTGGCGGCTTTTGTACTGTAAGAGAAGAGCCGCCACTTGAAGTTGCGGCTTTTGTGCAAGTGGCGGCTTTTCTTAACCACGGTTAACCCAGCAGTGTTTTGAGAATTATTTTTAACCCAACAGTATTTTGGGAATTATTTATTTAATTGGCATTATTTCGGAAAAAAACTCTTATTAAACCCTGTAGGGCTGGTCTTAAATCAATATTAGTAAACTCAAATCAATATTTTGATTGAAATTCAATTTATTACTTGATAAAATTAGGTTCGTCCAAACGGAACCGTTTTGCCCGGATCCGGAGCCTCTACCTTACTTTAAAGTAAGGTAGAGTGTCTTGCTTCCTTCCGGTCGTCCGATCGACAATTCAACGGTCAGAGATTTGAGCTCCACTTTTTCGCAGATCTCGAGATCGTGTTGGCAGCTCCTAGTCGGGTAGAGGATCCCAATCGGTTTTGCCCAGCCTAAGAAGAGTTAAGAAAAGCTTTCAGATCCGAGGGTGACAATACATCTTCTAATTTTCATGTTCGACCCCTTCTTGCAATGTCACCGTGTGTCCCCCAAACCCCACCATTGCCACCGCGCTGAACCAAACCCTAAATGAGAATGCATTGAATTTCTAGCATACCCCAAGAAATTCGTCTGGAAATCTTTATGGCAGCACCTAATCACCAGTTGAGCAAGATTTCCTCCGCCTTACCAGTACCCCCTCCGACGTTTCCTGCACATCATCCCACCAGAAAGCGCCTTCCCGACGGATCCTCATCGAATTCGACGTCATTTGAATCAACCTCCTTGGATCAGTTACCCAAGAGAATAACCCGAGCCCTGCCCAATTTTTCAGACTGTCATGGTTGCCGGACTCGGGTCAACCACACAAAACCGAAGGATCGACTACAACCCCTAGATAGCTATTGGCGGATTGTCCTCCTCTGCAAGAAGTGCATCCATTCAGTCAACTGTGCACAGATATGTTCTTACTGCTTTAAAGAAACTGTGAACTTGGATTGTTTCTCATGCAGCCACTGCGGAAGGTGCATCCACAAGAACTGCGTGGTTAGGTATGATAGTTATAGCCCATGGTCTTATAGCTGTAAGGAGAGGGAAACAGTATTGGACTTCTCCGTTTGTGTAGATTGTTGGATTCCTAAGTTGCTTAAGAATTCAAACTCCTGTAGGAGTGTTGAGAAGGCATTGTCGAAATCCCGTGCTACTAGGAATAGCTCCAAGGCTTCTTTGAATGATTATGATGCTAATTTACTAACGTGTAAAAAAGATTTGAAATCTGATGCCTATAAAAAGATTTTGGTTTCCGCAAAAGAAAAAGGGAAGACCTTAAGAAGTGTGATGGATATGACACAGAGTTTGTCAGAACTGCCTGCTAATAATGAAACAGATGATAACATAAACCGGGGGTTGATTGTAAGAAATAGTATAACTTGCAGCAGCAGCAGCAGTACTGATGCTGCTAGTGCGAGCAAGTACACGTACAATGCAGAGTTGGCTTTTGAATTGCATTGTTCCACAAATGGTTTTGCCCAGGTTTCAAAAGATTCACACTTGACAAACACAAACTATTTACCTGTTCTAAATGCTAGAGATTGCAACTATGTAGATAGTAAACCGGTAGAGTTAGAAAAAACTCCTAAGTATGGTGAAGGCAGGGAGATTGTGGTTTACAGAAGAAGACTGCGAGAAAAATGTGATCTCAGCATTTCAGAAGGTTCAGTTTGTGCTATGGACAAAGACAATAGTTCATTTGATTCGGGAAGACATGAACTGAGAACCTACAAGCGTACTAGGCTCAAGAGGAAAGAACTCCAAGAAAATGAAAGGAATGATTTATTCTTCTGTGTGGATGGAATGTGCAATTCTGACTATGACAGTAGAGTTGTTTTGGAAGCTCAGTCTATTCCGCTAGATTATTTGACTAAAGAGTCACATCTGTATCAAGTTAGCATTCCATCCCCAGCCCAATGTGATGGAGTTGTTACCTTGCAGACTGAGAAGGATGGCCATTACATGTTAAAGTACTCCCGAAGGTGTATCTCTTTAAAACCTGGGTTAGATGATGAAGTGAAATGCTACGAAAAGGTTTCCTCTCAGAGTGACAAGGAGGACCGTTACATGATAAAATACTTCCGAAGGTGTATACCTCCGAAGCCTAAGTTAGACAATCAAGTAAAGTGCGATGGAAAGGGTATCTTGCAGAGTGACAAGGAGGACCGTTACATGTTAAAATACTCCCGAAGGTGCTTACCCTCAAAACCAGGGTTATATGATGATGAAGTAAAGTGTGATGGAAAGGTTACCCCGCAGAACGAGAGCTGCAATGGTAAGGACTACTACAAATTCAAATATTCCAGGAGGCACAGAGGTAATCCATTGTATCATGAGTTACCTTTGAGTGAAGTGATAGTGCCATGCCAGGTGGAGTGTGATGTCAAGGTTACTTCACAGTACGAGAGCTGCAATGCCGGGGATAACCGCTACTCCCTAAAATACTCCAAGAGGTGCATAGACAAGGCTAACTTGCTGAAAGATACAAATAATATGGACACCCATTACTTGATAAAATACTCCAAGAGGCATGCTTGCTCTAAGGAGGGGTTGGATCATAATATTAGTATGTGTGATGCTTTGGTTCTTACAGAATATGACCCTTGATCACATACAAGTCGTTTGCAGAACCCAGGAGGTCGTCTAATGCTTCAGTGATATCCTCTTGGTGTATATTCTTGAGTTCATAGTAACGTTTTTTCCCTGAGAATGTCTAAGTAAATAGGTAAATAATTCTTGCTTCTCATATAATATCATGTTGTTGTTATAAGCTTTAGGTGCAATAGTATATGCGCTCCAAAGTGTTGATATTCATTTAAGGTTGTTTATCAATCTGCAAATTTCTATATAGGTATATTATAGGGGCATTGTATGTTCATTAGGAGAAAGGGGTGAACCTAACTTTAGACTGTGTATATTGAGAAAAGTGACTGGATTCTAAACAGTTTAAGTGTAATTTAATTTACGAAAGATCACGAGAAGACGAGTTTCTCCACCCCCAGCCAATAATAAAGGAATAAAAGAATCCCCTTGATCTGAAATTCTTACGGAAGCATTGACTAAAACCACACCTAGCCGAGATGCATGGACAGGTTGGTCATTAGTATACAATGAAACATTTTTTTAGATGCTGAGATATAGATTGCATTGATTGTCTTCTAAATGGATAAAAAAGGAAATGAATAAGGATGAACAGGCTTTATTATTCACTTTTGTTGCATCTGGTATATAACTCATTTACCTATTGAAGAGGGTATGCTTTATATGCTACTGTAGCTGGTGTTTTCTAAGTACTAACTGCTCAGCAGTGTAGTATGTGTCAAACCTTACTTGGAATCATGGTTTGATGAAATTCCTTTAACAAGGACAATCATAGCTTGATACTTTGATCTGAACTTCTGCATATGTTTTGAACAAGAGATTTAGGGCAGAGAGATTGTGGAAAGTGTTAAGCTGAAATGATGTATAAGAAGATAATGTTGGATAATAAAAAGTGAGTGGAGTTTGAATTATGAAGGTGAATATAATATGGGATGGACTAAAAAGCTGTGTATCTAACAGAAATGAGACACATTGAGAGTATTTTGTTTGTTTACCATGTATATCTTTATATATTTTTGTTTTCCATATATCCTCAACTGTCCAATCTCAAAATATAATAAAAATAAGTTGATAAAACAAAAATCACCACTCCCTTTTAAGTCACTTAGGAAATCCCCCAAACAAACGATGGCTTAGAGATTGGTTCAATAAAGGACCTCATAGAGATGTATCATGTATGCTTCAAAGAACTAAATAAACATTTTCTTTTTATTCTTGCAGTAACAGATCTTGTTCTTGTACAGACTTCTAATTTCATGTTGAGTTGCTGTTTTATGTCTTTTCTGTTTGTTGTACATGAGTGCTTATTAATACTATGCATTGGCATCAGAGGGTTATTGATTTTATCAAATTGTATAATTGGATTATTTATTATCATTGTGTGTAAAATAGGGGTGTTAACGAGCCGAGCCGAGCCCGAACACCTAAAGCTCGAGTTCGGCACGATAAGGAATTATTGGTGTTCGGGTTCGAGCTCGAAGCTCGGCGAGCTTTACATTTGAGGCTCGTGTTCGGCTCGATAGGCGTTCACTGTTCGAACTGGGCGCTCGTTAAGCTCGATAAATATGGTCGATTTTAAAATTTTAGGTGATGCTCGTTAATAGGCTCGTGCTCGAATGATTCGACAAGTATTCGGTTCGTTAATAAACATATTTAAATTTTTAAAATCATACTAATTATATTTAAATTTTTATTATATATATTATATTTATAATTTCAGGTTGTTCGATAGGCTCGAGTTTGAACCGAGCCTAAGACTACTATGTTCGAGCTCGGCTCGATTAATATTTCGAACTTAAAACTCAGCTCGGGTTCGAGTTCGAAAGCTCGTTAAGCTCGGCTCGTTAGGTTCGAAACCGAGCTCGAACTCGAATAGTTCGATAAAAGCTCGGTTTGTTAACAGCCCTAGTGTAAAATACAAGTAATACACTGATAAATAATGTGTTAAATTACTTGTTAATGAAGGGAAGAACATGATAAAGAAAGTATTTTGTTGGTAAGAGCCTCATATCATTTTAACTGAAAAGCAAGGTAATATGATTTTGCAGACTCCTAGGATGCTCAAGTGAGCTACAAACGAGATATTTTCTTGAAATATTGGACTTCTATATTCATACTTCATTTATATATGCACATATTAACTACAAGTCTACAAACGTTTGAAATTAAGTCCTATGAATAGGTACTATTTCATTAAAACAATGCCCACACACACAATCACACACACATACATACAATCAAATTCATTTATATATGCACATATTTCTTTTAAGTTGAATTAAGTGTGACGTGGTGGGAAGTTGGGAAGGGATGCCTTTGTTTTTGTTGTAAGGCATGACAGTGATGACACCACTAAACTGTTTTGAATGACAAGCTTCATGAAGATATGCATGTAATGCCATCCAAAGGCTTTATGGTATGTTGGGGCCTTCGGGGTCTTTGGAATTGCTAGGTAAGGGAATTGAGGGTTATATAAAGTATATGTTTTTGTTTTTGTTTTGGTATTATCACAAAAAAGCAATAGCTTCCCTTTACTATCTTACCAGCTTTCTCGCCTTAGTAATTCTGACTTTTAAACGGACCTTAAGGTTATTGGGCAATATAATTAACAGAGCCTTTGCTTATAAAAGTCTTGGTGGTTTGAAACAGATTCCAATGGCTCATTGGCTATAATAGTTAATTCTTACTTTATTTAATATACGGATATAAGGATTTAGGATGAGAATCCATTTCAACATGCTATATGGAATTCAAGATTCATTTAGTTGGGTTTATTTAGTTGGGAGGACACTAATTGACAAATGCTTAAATCGATGCATACTGCTGGAAAGGAAACTAAGTCAAATGATACGTAGGTCCTGTTTGGCAGCATTATTGATCTGTTCTGCTTTTCAGCAGAGTAATTAGAACAAGTATCCCTTTGACATACTTAAATGGCTCAAATCAAATTTACCAAATGCTTTTACTTTCATAAAATTCAACTATTTCATCCAAATAACTCTTACCAAATACCAAACAGGATCATGATTTGCTTACAAGAAAATTAAGCAGAATACCCGATTAATGTTACTAGGCTGGGTCTCAGAAAACTACTGAAGTTCGAATCATGGATTTTTCGGCCAAGTGAAATATCGCCGTTCAATTATGGGATGTGTGTCTGATGAAATTAACAGAGTAGTTTTTTGGAATTGTAATGTGGCGATTGATACAGATTGTAGGGCAAGATTGGTTGCTGGTTCATTTAAGGGTCATAAAGGCCATAAGAAAGATAGGAGAATCGGGTGTGACAACGATTGCTGGAGGGAAGTCCCACAGCGCAGGGTATAGAGATGGGCCAAGTGATGAAGCCCAATTCTCAAATGACTTTGATGTGGTTTATGTCCAGCAACGTGTTCATTGTTGATTGTTGATAGAGGAAATGCAGCCATAAGGCAAATCTCCCTTTATCAAGAGGATTGTGATTACGAGCAAAGTTCCGTCTCAACTATTGGTTCGATCCCCCAGACGATGTGAATAAATGGGGCTCTATATAGGTATTTTATTTAAAAGTTTGTCCATAATCTGCAGTTTCCTTTTTGCAGATATTTTTATGGTCATAGGTGCTGTAGTGATAGGATATGCTGCATGCATGCTTCAGCAGGGATTTGGCTCTACAATTTTCTCCACTATGGTATGTTGTTGTTGTGATCTATATTTAGTTCTTGATGAATAAAATATTTCGCTTACCCAATAAAGGATTAAAGGGTGGCTGAGATGAGGTCTAAAAGTCAGGGAGATAAGGTAAAACATCGTCGTCATGACTTTTAAGTTATCCCCCCCCCCCCCCCCCGACTTTGATACCATTACCTCATTAGGCTCAAATCTCATGTTTTGTGAGATTTGAGCCTCACATTTTGATAACTATAGTACTACTCTTTAAAAGTAATTAGACACTTGTTAAACCAAACGAACCTTAAGTTTGAGGTTCACGATGGAAAAACTCTATTAGAAAAGTATGAACTTCTAAAGAATATTTCTGCAGACGTCTTGCTAACTTACTTACGATGCAGTTCTAGAAACAAAAAAAAAAAAAAAAAAAAAAAAAAAAAAAAAAAAAAAAAAAAAACTCAAATCTTATGTTGGTTTTTGCAATTCTGAAACATCTTTGACATAAAACTTTATAGTTGTTTTGGATTGCATTAGTTCTAAAATAAAAACTTCATACTTTAATCACAATCTAAAATAGGACCTGAAATGATACAGAGGGAGTAATAATCTAAGACTGCAGTTTCAAAAAAAATATTATTCAAAGTAGTAGAGAAATAAGGTTAGGACAAAATTGTATGGTAAACAAGTAAATCCCCAACTGTCAGACAATGATGCAGCCCTTCGAAGACTTGACTATCTCTCACTAGTATCTTACAAATTGCCTATCATCACCATCACCTTTCTTATTCCCGTAAGGCCTGCTCTCACTGAACCCATTACGCCTCCCCTCTCCTTTGTGCTTTTTCCGGCACTTGGCCGCGTTGCTGTCTATATTTATATTTATTTTTGGAGGAGATGAAAAACAGAAAGATGTTGCAACCGCCTGCCAGAAGACACTCGAAAATCATAAAAAATTAAAACTGAGTAGTAAATAAAGAAAAACTAAATGTTTGAAGAGGTATTAAGGAAATTTGCCTGTAAGGACTTATAATTGTAGGTCTCCTAATCACACTGCTTGCCTAACTTTATTTACTATATGGCAGAGATGATGTGAAAATGAAGTAAAAAACTACAAACATAATGATAACTAAAATGTTTTTTTTTCAAGAAACAATTAGTATGGGGATGATAGGATCACTTGATAGAAATTCCACCAGACACTTTGAATACAGTTTTGACATGTTTGTGGTCACACGCATAATATTTGAAGTTAAAGCTAAAAAATAAATTACCTGCAAATCAAGACGATGAACATTAAATATATCCTTCATGGAGTGTGAATTATAAGCCAATATGTAAGATCTATAAGCCTCTTTAGCGGATTTATTCAGGTAATAATTGTTAGAGACCAATTTTTCCTGCAGCAGAACCACAAAGATGATTCATTTTGGTCAGACAAATTTCACATCACCATTTTTTGAAAAGAAACATTTCAAAGTTTACTCATCAAGTTAAAATGCAAGTCTGGAGCGGAATTACCAGGTGAGACTGCACATTAGCCAGCTTTCTGTCATCAAATTCATACTGTTTTACAGGGACTTTTGCCACCTGCCAAATGATTTTATAAAGAATAATAGATCAAATCATCCGCACACACATATCAACTCTCAGCAGTCCAAATCCAGCCACTGCAGATATAAATGAATAATCTTTTCTTTTTTCAAGAAAATGAGGATGACACCCCATCCCTAAAGGCCCCCAGAACCCAACAAACAGTTATCTGGGAGGAAGTAAATTTCTTTATTAAAAAAAGAACTATTATACGATGTTACCTTGAGACCTCGTTTGGAAGTATTTGGTGGTCACGATTAAATTTATTGGAAATAGATACGAAATAGGACATGAAGGGAGGGAATTCACCCGATTTGCCTAAATAAATACCAAGTCCATCAAAACAATACCTAGACTTCTATATATCAGAAGGGTGTTTCCACAGTTTGAATCTCTGACCTATTATATGAGAATGATGCTTTTACGACTGTAATTAAGTTTTTGTGTAAAAAAATGGCTGCCCGATGCACATTGTCATCCTTGCAAGTTGAGGGAATAGGGGTTAGGGTCCCACCGCAAGGTGTATAGGAGGGGCAAATCTTCCCTTGTTTTTGACAAGAGACGGGACTTGAACCCGTGACCACTCATTCTATAAAGGTTTCCTATTTGTCGAATTTACGTTTTTTACAAGAATTTCCATCTTGTCCTCCACCATATATCTACAAGATAGCTCATTTGCTTTTAACTCAATGCTTAGACTTAGTACTACATAACACAGACCTTGAGATACACAAGAAACTTCAACTCCTCCGGAATGAGGAAGAGCAGGGCATTCCCTTTGGCACCTTCACCACGTGCTGTTCGGCCAACTCTGTGAATATACTCCTGGAAGAATTTACACATATATCACATCACATTGACTTCCAAAACTTATGCTCCCTCCATCCCAAACAACAAAAATTAACCAAGGTAGAACTTTTTACTTTTTTAAGGTACAACTGTATTAAACCATACAGAGTACATGATGCTCGCATTAGAAATAGTACTCTTTGGACAACTTTGGTTGTAGAAACGTGACTTTTTTAGAGGATGGGAGGGTAATGGCAATTGAATAATATCTCTGTACCTTGGGCTCATCTGGGGGGTCATATTGTATAATCCAGTCCTGCAAAGGAAGAGAAAAGATAGTTTGTATATCAAATTAATGTTTAAGAAAAGTGGGGATTCTAAATGAACGAAATGTGCAGACAGCATTAGTTTAAGCAATTATATGGGGCAATGTATAATAGTTGTAGTTTGCTGGTGTACTTGAGAATAAACTAAATATAGTTATTAGAAAACCACAGAATTGAATATGAAGGATCATACCACAGCAGGAATATCAAGACCCCTAGCAGCAACATCAGTACATAACAAAATGCCTTTTTCGGCTTTGCAGAAATCAAAGAAGGTAGAGGTCCGCTTTTGCTGTTTTTGCTTTCCATGAATATCAAAGCAATCAATATGAATGTACCGAAGAAGTTCAGAGTGGAACTTTACGGAGTTGCACGAAGAGAAGAAAACCATTATTTTCTTCGAAAGGTTTTTCTTCAGAAAAGAGTACAGAAGAATGAACCGCTTGGCACTAGGGATGACACAGTACCCCTGCTGGAGTCCTTCATTTGTTACCTAAATTAACCCCACAAATAAATGTTAAGTGCATCTAAAATCAAACATCGATGATGATAAAAGAAAACGCAAAACCAGATATATTTTGTACCCTCTTTCTTCCATCATCCACATCTATATAGATAGGAGTTGTTTGGAAAGACAAGCGTGCCAGATCCTCCACCTGTAAACAAGTCAATGGCCTCAGATAAGCAAGAACAATTGAACTTAAAAAATAAAAGGATTTGCAGTTTGCACAATATATATGTAATTGTACAGGGAGAGTAAACACAAAACTATATACGAATAGTCAAATATGACCAATCATATGATTAACAGAACTGTATGATTACTCACTTTGGAAAACATATACATTTGAAACATAACGCTCATGAGCTCCAAACTTAAATTAATCTTTACAATCTACTGGTTCAAAAAAATGTGCTTCAAATCACTTATTTGATTAGTTTGTGTGAGTGAACTCGATCTTCTGTTACTCAGTTCTATAAGTGTTTCTTATTTATGCCACAAAGAAAAGCAGCTGGTCCAGACCATACCTTCTTAGTCTGTGTAGCTGAAAATAGGGCAGTTTGTCTACCCTGAAATACAAGCAAATTAAAGTGTTAAGGCAAAACTGATTCAAGATATAATATTTTCAGGGACATGGGCAATTTGAGTCATGAAGGCTAAACTAGAATAATTCAAATTCATGCATCCAGGTGGAGTAAGTATAAATTAGAAATGATTGAAATGTAACAATGCTTTTAATAAAATGTTATTGGAATTCAGAACAGTTCAAACCCAAGAAAAACGGTAGTATTGTTTAACAAACTAAATCAAAATTGAGTTTTTGAAGATAAATGGTAGCATTATTCAACTAGGGACTTCAAAACTGAGCTTTCGAAGACTTATAAGAAATGAACCCACAAGTAACCTTACCACTTTAGGCAGAAGCCTCATAATCTTTTTCATTTCTTCTTCAAAGTTCGCTTCCAGTATCCTATCTGCTTCATCGATAATGAGGCACTGCAAGTCCAGTGTAACAGTTAAAGTCAGATACATCCAAAGATAACCTTTCAAAGTAAACATGACCAAAAGATGTTAAGCTGAGCAGCAGCACATCACTTCTTTTGAAGAAAGAGATTAACAAGTTAAAATGTACACAGATGTTAAAAGAGATCCAACAATGAAAGACTAGTTGGAGCACTGATAAAAAGATGGGAAGGAAAAACAATGTCTGCAACTAATGTCAAGGTGACCTAACCTACAGAGTGGGTCTTGTGAATATACTATTGGTAAGATCCTATGTGGACTTCAAAGCATTTCTAACTATCATGAAATGATGATAAACCCCACTTACACCGGACCTTATTACATGCACAGTTTTTGCTTTCACGCATACCAATGAAATGATTAAAGGCATTAAAAGTATCATTTCAATATCCAAATATGCCTTTTAAATATTTATAAAGGAGAATATGTTTTAGAGTTTCAACACAGATAATTGTGGAAGAAAACACCAAAGTATCAAACATGAATTGATAGCACAAATAAGATGTATACTTAGGACCACCCTAATGTGCCTTACAAATAGGACACAAGTATAAAGTATAAGCAAATGGTATGGAAACTAAAAACAAAACATTGGTACCTTCAGGTTCTTATAAACAAATCCCTTTGTGTTTTCAAGATGATCGAGAAGTCGACCAGGAGTAGCTACTAAAAGGTTTACTCCATTTTTAATACGCTCGGCTTCTGTTCTCCGTGTTGCACCTCCAATAACCAATCCCAGAGTCTGTGAGTGATCCTTCAACAGCTCTTTTGCCACGGCATGAGTCTGATGAACAATAAAGGTTATGCTAGAACTATAATTATTCATTTATGAAAAAAACCGGAATTCAAAAGGCATATGAGTATTCTGTTTTTCTACTTATGTCGTCATATGCATATAAAGTTGACTACGTACTTGTATCGCAAGTTCTCTAGTGGGGCAAATGACGATGACTCCAGTTCCATTGCGATGTGTGAACTTTACGTTAAATAACAACTCAACAGCCGGTATGAGGAATGCGAGAGTTTTGCCCGAACCAGTCCTTGCAGCGCCAAGAACATCTTTCCCTTCCAACAATGGAGGAATTGCTCGTGCTTGGATCTTCGACCAAAAATAGAAAATATAGAAGATATATTAAAACACATTTCATTCATATAAGTTTTGCACGCTCTGTTGGCAGAATAATCAAAATAAAGTCAAATAACATTAGATTAATCTATGCACACTAAGATTAATAAAAGCAATTAATATTTCTGTCAGACCAAACATGTGCGCTATTTTATGAAGTTCTGCAACTATTGATATCACCATGAATCTTCCAAAAAAAACTTTATACAATTCGAAATTTAACATTGACTTACAAACTTTGAATCTTACCAAATAACATGCAGAGAAATAAACTCTCAATCATACTAATAAAATATTTAAACCTAAAAAGACATCAATACAGATTAGTTTTAAGAGCTCTACCTGAGTCATGTACTCGAACCCCATCTCATTAATAGATTTCATAGTTAGCTCTGAGAGACCCATAGTTGCAAATGACTCAGTGCTCATAATCCCAGAACCAGAACTCCTCACAACCTTCTTTATCTCTTTCACCTCATCATCAGCTTCTTCTTCTTCCTCTTCTTCCTCTTCTTCTTCTTGTCCCTCTCCGTCCTCCTCTTCCTCCCTCCCATCATCATCCTCTTCCCTCTTTCTAACCTTATTCTTCCTTTTCCTCTTTTCCTTCAACTCCCGTTCTTCGATGTTCTCATCTTCATCTTTTTCCATCCTTTTCTCTGTCTTCTTGTCTACCTTCAGGCTCAATTCATTTCCATTTTCTTCTTCATCACCATCATTACAGTTCTCCCACAATTCCTCCGCCCCATTTGGGACAGTGAGGCTACAATTAGCCAGGCCTTCCTCAAGTACGTGTTTCTTCTTTCGATCCTGCTTCCTTACCTTTCTTGTTTTACCAAATTTATCCTTCGATATTTCCGGCATCTTGAGCACACAGTTGAGGCTGGGATGTGCTGCTGACACTTAGAACTGTATCGAATTTGTCTATCTATTATGTATATAATGATGCAGTTTGCTTTGCAATTCTCCCTCTAAAAGCCTGATGAAGCCATAACAAAGATAAAAGTAAAACTCAATATTTCTTAGTGTTATAGACAGTAAAAAACAGCAAACACTGATATTTGTATGTAATATTATTTTAGAAAAAACTGACAAAAATACAGATTTAAGAACATATACAACCAAAAGCAAAAGAAACTTTCCACATTGTTCATGCATAAAGAGCTCCACAGGAAAAATATACACCTTAGCATAGAGGAAAAAATCAACAAAAAATATGAATCTATATAATATAGTAAAACACAAAAGTCCCAAGGAGGGAGGACAAGGGGTGTTGGGCGGGAAAAAACGTACATAGAAAATAAGGAAGTTGCACCGTTGCATGGCAGCAGTTTTCACGCCAAACAATTAATCACTTAATTAAGGATTATTGTATTTCAATTGTTCTAGAACTCTTTAATACTATGGATACACCTACATATAAAATACCGAGTGACATAAAGGAAGAAAGAGAAAATGTTTGGTTGCAATGATGTCTTTCCATTTATCTAGGTCTTGGATGAATAAAAAGACTGCTAGATTTAAATATTGTGTCTTGAGCTTCTCAAAGCATTTAATTGCATTAGCCTTTTGGATTCACCGAGATGTGTACATCTTTTTCATAGTATTAGTAATTAATTTTTGTATTCTTTGTTATACGGAGTATATACTTATACTATCGTATTTTTCTCCCCTAGGTTGTGCTTCTCGAAGTACATGCAGACAGAGTGTAAACAATTTAAACTAATTAATTGTCTTCTCAAGGTTCAAGAATTAATGCAATTACATATGGAGTGAGGCTTGGAGGCCATTTTGAAGTATTCTTCTAGACTCCTAACATGTTCTCAATGTGGAATTCTTCAATTAGAAACTCTTCCAATGTAGCTTTCGATGAATAAATACTGTGGATGCATTTCAATTAAAGGCTACATAATAAACCTTGACTTTTTGAATTTCATTGCTGCCTATATATAAAAGACTATACTCACATCTACCATCACATGGATCTTTAATCAAGTTTCATGTTTGCCTTCAAACGCCTGCACAAAAGAAGAAAAACAATTCCACTCAAGCAAGAGCTTCTTCAGAATAAATTGTAGCATCCACTTGAATGGAATTGGACACTCCATTTTAGATACACTCTGTTCAGGAAAATACAATTTATCCCAGGTAGTCCATAAATTTAAATGTGAGTACTTCTACGGTTGTCAAAGTTGACTCATTTCCAATGGTTGTAGGTGAGACTTAAGAGAAGGTATGTATCTTTTAACTTTAAACAAAAGTAAATCAAGTAAACGAAGAAAATTTAGCATTCTACTTTTAACGTTTCATACTCTGCATGTATACGTTTTCTGACCATTTCATACTTCCAATAACACATTTTATAACATCTTTAAATTACTACTTGCAGTTTTCTAGATGGTATAACAATCACTGATAAGTGTAATATTTAGCTTCTAACATTCTTAAGCATCAAGATTATTTAGCATTTGATAACATATTTGAATTACTACTTGCAGTTTGCTAGATGGTTCATTAGCAATCACTAATAAGAGTAATTTTTAGCTTCAAACATTTTACGGTAGAGTGTTATCTGTACCAGTAAGTAAGTAACTGTCCTCATAAGAAGCATTATCTAAAAGCTAAAGATGACCAATATAACTCTATAAGCCTCACATATGTTGTTGGTTTTAAAGATGTTCCTGATGAGTGATGAATAATCATCTCTACATTCATTTAAGCTTTACATAATGAATGATTTCTTTAATATTTTCTTTTATACATTCTGTTCAAAATTTAAACAGATTTAAGCCAATTGAGAGTATATTGAGGTTAGTTTCTTAATGAATCTTAAAAATGTGCTTTGGTCAATTGGACATTTAAAAAAAAAAATTACTTCAAAAAATTGTAATTAAAAAAAACTAATCTTAAATTAATAACTTGGTTTTCTTATATAAAAATTGTAGAACTTATATTACGGATTAAATTTGTAATAAGCCAAAATACGTAGTAGAGACACTGGGAGAATTTTATACTTTTTTCAGTATCATTTTGTGATCAAATTTGACTACTTTCATATATTTGCCTTCAACCCTACTGCTGGTACTTAAGTTTCATATTACTGGGTACATAAATTGAAGGGTACATAAAGCTTAGATTATGAAAACAAATTCCACATAAATTGGGTTCCTTAACAAATACGAATCAAAGAAATATAGAAATATGCTCCATTGAATACGCTTTTCATGTTTAATTTTGATCACCAGAAAGACGACATCCAGTTGTTAAGTACAACAATTAAATAATAATGATATAAAGTTATAATGAGTCCAATTATTTTCTAACCAAAATAAAAACCTCTCAAAAAACAAATATACAAAAAACCCACTTTTAGGCTAACCGATTTTTCGAGTGATTTTTGACCGGCAGAGTGGCAAGTTTTCTGAAAATCAAAAAAATTCGTAAATTTCTGCCATTTTGAGATCTTAGGTAAAGATTTGTTATCTTATATTTTTTCTGAATGGTTCTGTCGTTCTGGTGACGCGTGTGGGAAAATCAAAATGAGTTTCTCGGTTTTCTTAGGTTTCGACATACAACGACATTACTAATTTAAGTATTTAACTAAATATTTATAAAAAAAACAATGAACTAAGTTATTATTGAGCTAATCAATAAAAGAGGACTGAAGAAATACCGGGACTACGAATGGCTGGATGTGAAAATTGAGGGAAGCGCCGATTGACTAAGCCGCTGAAGGTTGAGTGGCCGAGAGCAGGCGACTGAGCGACGGGAGTGATGTGAGTAGTTGACGACTGAAGAAGCGTGCTGCGTGTTGGCGTCTGACGGAGGATGAAACCGCGAAGAGAATCGGCGGAGCGTTCAACCGTTTGTGGATGATAGATGTCGATGGATCCCGACTCAGAGATGTTTGCTCGGCTTCCTCAGGCCTTTAATTAATATTGGACCTTTGGTTTGTTGGACAAGAATATTGGGCCTAATATTTTTTTAATCATTTTTGGGCTCATATCTACTGTTTCTCAAGATTGCCGGTGGAACTGAGTTCTAGAACCTATTTCTACTTCGGAGTTGGGGTTGGAGATCATGAACTGATGAAGAGTCATATCTGTAAAAAAAAAATCAAGATTACGAAATGAGGAAAGGATCAATTGAGTACATCAACTTATACGAGGTGGAGTAAAGAGTACACTATATTACATTTGATCTTTTTAAGTATTCAAATTCGGGATTTTAGTGTTAATTGAGTACATTTGTTCGATTAACACGTTAATACAGTTGAGTTGGCTAACGAATGTCGAGTAAGAAGGGGTAATGGACCGAGGTTATGGTGCCGACCTTCACAAAGTCGACAAAAAAGGAAAATCGACCTTCGGAAGTCGACCTGCGGGGGGCGTCGGTCAGCAGGGGGGGCGTCGGTCAGCAGGGGTGCATCGAACAAGGAGAAGTCGAACTGCGGGGGACTGACTTCGACCAAGGGGAAGTCGATCAAGCGACTGGGGGCTAGCGTCGACCTTCAAAAAGTCGACCTATTAGCATTCTGTTAGCCAACTCAGTCGTATTAACGTGTTAATCTAACGGGTGTACTCAATTAACATTAAAAACTCGAACTTATGTACTTAAAAAGATCAAATGCATCATAGTGTACTCTTTACTCTATACGAAGTATAAGTCAATTAGTGAAACACAGGAAGGAAGGGCTATATTAATCGGAAAGGTTTAGTTGATCGGTGCGCGTCTAGAGATGGATGGTGGTTTATTTATGTGATGTAAGAATGTGGAATATGTGTGTTTGGTAAAGAAAGAGGTATTGCGTGGATGAGAAATAAGAGTAATCGCGGAGAAAGAAAATGATATATTTGAGTGTTCCTTTTTCTTATTCGAGTTAAAATTGTGTAATACGAATAGTGTATTTCAGATTTCCGACATGAGTTGAACTAAAATAAGATTTCAAACTATTGGTGTACAATCAATGTTTAATATTGTAAGAATAAAACTATGATCTTTATTTTAAATCTTTTTTATAATTTAAAGTGTGCAGTAAAGTTTCATATACTTCTAACTATATTAAAATAAATCAATGAGTTTGAAATAATATGCATTTTTTATGAATGATGTGAGAGTTGTAACAAAGGAAATTATAGTTCTAGCACAAAAGATATACTCCGTATAAAATACTATCATTAGATAGCCCAATAGTCTAAAAACCCAAACAAACAAGATAACCCAATCGTCTTTGTTTTACTATAGTAGACTAGTAGACTGATCACTTTGAAATCCTATAATACCTAAATCAAATCAAATCAAATCAAACGAGATCATATTAGATTGGGTCTGACAAGAATTGGACAATACTAAAAATGTGTAGAAAAATATCTATCACACCACATAAAAAGTAAGGAAATTGACGTAGATTTTTTTGTAGGGATTCACCAAAATTCATAGAGGATGTGATAGGGATATGTTAAATTCATGTCAAAAACATTTTGGCACAAGCAGTTTGGCATGAAATCACCGGTCAATTCGTGTCAATCCCGTAATTTTTGTGTGGTGATCATATAAGATCATATCATTTCAAACCAATTAAAAACATCTTTAATAAAATTTTAATTAGAAGTCCATATTTTAATCACATATGCTATAACTTTTTTCAACTAAATAAGCAAGAAATTAATTTTTATGAATGACCAATATAATTTATAATCTCAAATCCAACAAGGTAAATAATTTTGATTTTTGAAACAGTAAATATTCAATATCCGAAGTACGTCTTAATTTCTGCTCTGTATTTTACTAAAGTCTCAAAAATGATATCCATGAAAAAATAATAGTAATGAAAAACAGTAGAAGAAAATATTACGGTTTAATCTGAGGATATTTTTAGCTTATAAATTGAGGTTTACGAAAAGGAGATGAAACTGAAATCGGAATGAAGACGTTTCTCAAATGATATGGTATTATGTGGTTAATTTCTAAGTAACTTCATCTCTATGAATATATTTTTCAGTGATAGGGTAATGCATTTTTTTATTACATTTATTCAAATTTCAATCCATCTTTTCAAGCTACTCAGGTTTTTAAATGGTTTGCATGGTTCACAAAAGAAAGCCAGAAGTAGAGAATATTTGGATTTTTAAAATCCTCACTTTGATTCATACTTACATCTGGTAATTGTAATTTATACTTTCTCCATTCTTTTCTAAATGCAACATTGGATTTTTTTTTCACTATTCACATGTTTTACTTTGACTCTACTTTATTATTTAATTTATTACAAATTAAATTTTAAAAAAATATTTTTAAATTGCTCTCATTTTAATGTTTCAAAATATATATTTTTAATCTTTTTACTAATAAGGTATAAAAGATATTAATGGTTAAACTTGTGTGTTGGCAAGCATGAAAAGTGGACTGTTGCATTTAAAAAAGAACGAAGGAAGTACTACATATTTATCAAAATATTGATATACACTTACATTAGGTTGTTTATTTTTTCATGTTAAGTAATTAATTTTGCCTGCTATATTTTAAAATATCATCATTTTTTAACGATGGTATTTGTTAAAACTTGGGGTTCCATCCTAAAAGGTCAACCTGATAGGAGGAGTAACTCATGTCTTAATATAGCACTTTGTTGATTCAAACTTTTCCGGTGCGGGATTCTAACACCCCTCCTCACGACCAGACACTTCGTCTGGATCGTGCCGTCAGTCATTTTTTCGTCGGTTCGCCATTGTCATTTTTTTTAATCGTGTCGTCATTTTTTCATAAGGGGGCCCACACCATGGTTATGGATCGGTTTGGCTCTAATACCATGTTAAGACTTGGGGTTCCATCCTAAAAGGTCAACCTGATAGGAGGAGTAGCTCAAAACCTTATATAGTGGTTTATTGTTTTATAGCTTTCCGGTGTGGGACAAATACTCTAACACGCCCCCTCAACCCGAACCGGTCTGGATAATATCGGGGTGTATAAATGGGCCAAACAGACCCTTAACAAGCTACCCGTAATCATGGGTGCTAAACAAGCTGTCAAACCACAACCGGAATTGGCTCTGATACCATGTTAAGACCCGGGGGTTCCATCCTAAAAGGTCAACCTGATAGGAGGAGTAACTCATGTCTTAATATAGCACTTTGTTGATTCAAATTTTTCCGGTGTGGGATTCTAACAGTATTATTTATTATTTTCTCTTTATTATTTTAAAATATCATCTTTTTTAATATATTCCTGTGCATCGCATGAGTAATATACTAGTAGTAATGTAAAACAAAAAAGCGCCATTCTGTATGATAGCACGCAACTATTTCCTGATCCATGTGGTAAGCTATGATATCAGCATATTAGGTCGCCATAAATGCAAAGGCACTACTACACCATAAACTTCCTTATAAATGGTAGTGAAGTTTTGCCAAATGAGCAACACGGAAGAACATAGGATTTAACAAAAAACTATGTAATTTAAAAATTGTGCACATGTATAAGTGTACATCCTTCATCATGAAAAATACACTTGTATACCTTTGAGTTTGTTCTTAAAGCTTCCAGATTGTTGATGTAAACTTGCAAAAAAAAAAATCATAGCAACAATTGTATTAAATTACCTATCTTGCTGGTTTTCAATTCAGCATCTAGCTTTAGTTAATGTAATGTATACATGATAATAATGCATACATACTAGTATAGATTAATAAGCATTGAAAAATAAGGTATCTACAAATAGCATGCGCGCTCATACACACATGTTTAGAAAATAAGAGAGGGGATCCTACCATGTGTAAATAATCCACTTCGGTTTTAATTATTAATAAAGAAACTAAGAAAAAGGGAAGAGAAAAAGTTATTGATGAAAAATGAGTAAATATCATTACCTTTAACTTTCGTGTGTTAGACCTGTGTTCAACACAATGAAGGTTTGAAGCAGAACAGATATGAGGATTACTTATGTTAGCCTTCTGAGTGTAGAGGGTCATTTTTTTTATGTAAGAGAAGGCTTGTACGAAGCAGGACCCTGGACAATAGGCGGCGGCGCAAGTCGGCTGGGCAGCTTGATGGCTTCGTGTCTTCGTCGCTTCCGCTTCGTGCCTTCGCTAATTCGCAGGTCAGCCGGTGGAAGTGTCGATCGTTGAGCATTGGAGCGTATGTTAGTAGGCTGGGGCAAGGATGGGTTGAGCTGGGCTGGGCTACGCTAGGCTAGACACTAATTTAATTTAAACATATACATGTGACAAAATAATGGAAATTGCCTGTATGGTTCACTTTTGTGTGTCACATTTAATTTATGACCCAACTATTTTGTCCTTTTATTTTTAACCTTTTATATTTTCAATTACGTTTTTTTTATTTCACTTTTAGTTTGTGCCCACCTCCCTCACGGAGTCACGGGTAAAATCAAGGGCGGCTCTAGGGGGTGCAACAGGGGCAATCGCCCTAGGCCCAAGAAAATAACGAATAAGATAGGCCCAAACATATTTCTTTGTATGTAGTGTGAGGAGTTTTTTCCTAATATAATGTTCAATAAAAGAATATTTACCGAAATAAGGTCAGGTTAAAAGTATTTACCAAAATACTGCTCCTCTAAACCTGAGTTTAGAGAGCCGCCACTTCATGCATAATCAAGTAACGGAGCAACAAGCAAGCAGCAGGAGAGAACATGAGATGGGGCTCCACTTAAAAAAGAAATCCCATATTGGGTCTTTGCAATCATTATTAAAATTGCAACAAGAAATAAACCAAGTAACTCTGATGTCTTGTTTTCTCTACTAAATTACTTGTGAGTTGTGACTCTTCTTCTACAAGTTCTACTCGCCTGCTACAATTCACAAACCATCATTTCATCATTTTCATGAGTGTCTACTATCTAATAACATGATCAAATTTTAATTTTTCAATGTTGCTGCATAGGAAACTATTGAACATAAGCAATACTTAACCGTTTTGCCTTTCTTCGCTATGTTTGTGTTTCACAATCCGAATAAAAAATGATAATATAGGCTGCCAAATTGCTACTAGATGTTTATTTTTATTATAATGGTCAGGATGGTAATATGGTATGACTTCGATACATTTTAATCTCACACCCGCCCAAACAAAATACAGTCAGATTCCATCATACTCCCACAGTTTCCTACATTTTCCTTTTTGAACTGTATTTAAAAGATCTCTACACTTCCATTTTTGGTATGTTACCCTTTATAAAATACTCATGTATCCTTACTTTATCTACTTTTTATATTCTCTTTCACACTTTTACACACTCTCTCATACTTTTTATACACTATTCACTACCCCTACTACTTTACTTCTTAAAAAATGTGTCCAATCTAATGTATTGAAAATTAAAATAGGGAGGGAGTATATAAATAGACTACAGACTTAAATAGACCTTATCAAATCTGATGTAAATAATACAAAGTAATAAATACGGCTAATAACAGACCTTACCAAATTAAATCATATCATATACAATCGAATTTAAATAAACTAGTTTACACCAAACCCGGTTTAAAAGGGTAGATTAAGAGCTCGTTCGGTAATACTGAAATTGACTGGTTTTTATGTGGACTTGTCTTGGGAAAAGGGTGTTTTATGTGGACTGATTTTAGTACTAAATTAGATCAAGCTTAAACAAATAAGATGTGATTAGATCAGATAAGACTTTAATGTTGCAAAGTATACATAGTACACGCATCCACCAGACTTGGCTGGACTAGACAATAAAATTCAAGTCCAATAACATGAGAAAGCTTTTCTTTTTTGGGAAAATTACTATTAACCCCTTGTGTGGTTATGTCATAATTATTAATGCAACCTTGATGATGAGTTCACACATGCTGTAATGGATGTAAATATTACAACGTTGACATTGATGATGCAGTAATTGATATTAATATGAAGGACGTAATATTGAAGATGGTCTAACACACATAAAATCCAAATCAAAGTTATACAAAAAACGTTTTTGTTATTTACACCGATAGCGAGCGGTGGTTGCATGTTGAATTATGTGTGGAAAAGTATAGTGTTGATTTTAAGTATCTCACACTTTAAACTATTTTGGGAAAGTTCCCTTATTAAAATCCTTTATTGACCCGTTCAACAATTTAGCAATTACTATTCGTATTGTTATTACTGAATATCTAAATTATACAAAAATACTAATCATATCTCTCCCTTTTATTTGACAGTAAAATTCGTTAATGGAAAGGGTTTTGCGCATTATTAATTATAACACAGAAGAGTTTGATGCATTTTTAAATCACAGGAGTCTAATATGCATTGAATTTCTATATCATAAGAGGGTTTGGTGCATTACGCCAATTATTTAATATGTAAAGTTAAGGTTAATTTTTTACTATAGTTATTTTGGGTGGTCATTTTCACTATTTTCATGTAACTTTTTATTTACTTTATTGATACAACATATGCATTTTAAATATAATTTTGTATAATTCAGCATATTCATCTAATTCAACCGCTTTAATCTAAAATTCAGCTAATTCAACCTAAGCTTCTGGATTAGTAAAAAATAAATTGTAAAATACGGAGTAAGTAAGAATAACCTTTCCGGAAAACACCCTAATTAAATTTTGTGTGCACAGGATTTTGTGACCCACATCGCGGATCCGGAATCCCAATAAACTAGTGAGATGGCCAATTCAAGCAAAGTATATTTATCCATGTTTCATTGTAAATATAAAGATGAAGCTGATCGAGCTTTGATTTCTGCCTTGGTCAAGCTAGGATCGATGGCGATAAAGATTTTATTTGTTTGTCGGGGAGATGATCGAGCCGAAAGGTTGCCGACGGTAGGAAAAGTTAGTAGCAGTGTATGTGGGGACTGAGGAGCCAGAGAAAGTGACCGACGCGGGAGTGCTTAGGGGGTGATGAAACTTTGCGGCAAAGTAAAAGCCCAACTTTGCCTTGACCGGATTGAGTTTGATTTGTTCATCAAGTGTATTTGATTTTTATCCAACTAGTATCTTTACCCGTGCCGTGCACGGGATAAAATGTTTTTTTTGTCTTACTTTATATGTAGGTATGCGCACAGAAATTGCTTATTATAACTAACAGAAATTGCTTATTTAGTCGATTATAACTAACAGAAATCAGTTATTTAGTCGATTATAACATTGGTTGATAATGCAAATTCCTTTAACTGATCTAATACATGTTTGTTCTATGTGTACCTTGAAACTGTCGAATTCTGACTTGGTTTGATCTAATCTTCCTTGATCCGTTCTATGTGTAGTTTTGGTCCGTATAAGACATTTAGGTTTTAGATTTTCATGGCAGCGGTACATAAATGAAAGAATTATTTAAGTACATTAGTTCGGGTTATAATGATATTGTTTTAACATACATCAATTATATCTTCAAGAGAGATTGAGATCTATTAGAATGTGATATCATCCGAAAATTCTACAATGGTGCACGTTGCCTTTTGAGAAAGTCGATACCTGAATTTGTATTAAGAAAACATCAAATATTTATGTTGCAAGAAATGTTTGGGCATTCCATGTTTGGGGGTCAGTAATATTTGTTTCAAATTTTTAGATACTCACCCCGTGTCATGAAATTCTTCTGGATTTGACTTGGATCGGAGTTTAAGAAAGTGAGAATAAAGTGAAAATGTATGGTTGTGCATGTTTGATTAGGAAAAATAAATAAATTAATGCTAGGCACACAGAGCTTTCCAAAAAAGAAAATTTGAAGAATTTTTGGGAGCTTCCAAAAAGGTAAGTGAGAAGAATTTTAAGGAACGTGGAAAGTATTTGATATGAAGAAGGCATATATTTATCGATTAAAATATGACAGCATTTTAAAATAATTGAGTATGAGCAATGTTTATGCAATTGATATGTCACTGTCAAAGTTTTACGTGTAAACCTGCTCTCTAAGTTATAGATTTATATATAGTATGATCCATATGATAAATTATGAAGATTTGAGTTTTCAAGTATAGTGATATCATTAAAGTTGTATGGGTGCAGCTTAAAAGTAAGGAAATGATTATTATACCTATAGGTTAGGCAATTTTATTCTAACTCAAGAATCTCATTGAGAAGTTGGTGATGACTTGGGGAATTGCTTTATGTGCCCCTAGATTCACTAAAGCTAACCCATGTAAGAAAAAATTTCCTTTTTTTCTTTTACTAAAAGTGTTTCTCATAACATTTTAGCGAGTTTGTTTCTTAGTCTTTAATTTTCTTTTTGGTATTTTTCCATTTGTATTTCATGGGTCAGGTTGTAATCCGATTTTTATAGAAAATATATCAAAATTTATGATCTTTTATTATCTTTGATATGACACCAATAATGTATATGTACAAATAAAATAATTTTTAACATGTTGCAATAAGGGGATATTTTATTTATTGGTTGAAAGTGTCAATAAGGGACATTAAGTTCTAAAATATTAATTTAAAACCAACTCAAATAGAATCAACAAAAATGCTCAGTTAATGGCTTTCTCTCTTAAAAAAAACACAAAGGACGCTAGCAAGTTAGGGGAAATGAGAACACACAAATGACGCTAAAAATTCCCTTTTTTAAATTTGTTATAACTTATTTTATTTATAATAAGGATTTACAAAAAATGTATCAAATTTCATAAATTATTATATCTTTCGTATGACATGAATATTGCATATATAAAAATAAAAATCAATCTAAATATATAGCTGATAGATGGAGGTTCTTAGGCTCCAAATCTTTCTTAAGTGGATTCAATTTCTAAAATTTAGTGGATCATAAGCGTTTTCTATTGACACTTTTAGGAAATAAATAAAATGCATCCATCAATCGTATGTTTGGATTTATTTTAGACTTATATATACAATATTGGTGTCATAGGAAAGATAATTATAAACTATGAATTTCGGTACATTTTTTGTAAAAATTAAATTAAAAATATAAAAAGTTATAGCAATTTATTTTTATTTAATTTTGATGTAAAATAAACTAATTGGTTATGTCGCTTCCCAATGTTCCAATTACCAATTGCCATCATGCAGGCTAATGTTGTTTTTATATCAAAATTTATAAATTATTATTATCTTTTGTATGTATAAAAATAAAAATAAGTCTAATGATACGGTTTATAGAGGGTTTGAGGCTCAAATTTTTCTTAAGTAGATCCAAATTCTATTGACACTTTCAGTCAATAAATAATAAAGAGACTATTACCCAAAGCAGGACTAAAAATGTTTGAAAATTCCAAAATAGGACTGTCATGTTTTTATTCCCAAAATAGGACTAATTACTGTCATGTTTTGGCAGTACCGGACTTCAAACATGACAGTATTTTCCAAACTTGGTAGTAATTACTTCTATTTTGGAAATAAAAAACATGACGGTCCTATTTTGGAATTTTCAAACTGTTTTAGTCCTATTTCAGGAACATTCCCATAAATAAATTGTCCCGTACATGCAACATGAAATTACTCTATACAATCATGAGATCTTAATTTTAAAGCTTGGATCTATTTTACAAAATTAAGCCAAAAACCTCCATCTATGGTATATTCAAAATTATTTTTATTTTTACATATGCAATATTGGTGTCATATCAAGATTAAAAAAAAACCCATGATTTTTGAGATATTTTTTATAAAAATCAAATTACAAATCAAAAAGTTATATCAATTTAAAAAATAGAGATATTTTTTGTTGGAGATTTCTAAGTTGAGTACAATTCTAATTTCTAATCTAGAATACTTCATATGATAAAAAAAAATCTAGAATACTTCGTATACTCCTAACGTAATAACAAACTCATAACAATTCTAATTTCTAATTTAGAATATTAAAGGTATGCTTAGGAGATGACGCATGACAAAACTTTCCATAATTGTATCTTTCAAATGTACGGAGTATTATTTATAGATATAGATATAGATTTTTTGTAACAATCATAGTACAAATAAAAAATGCTCCGGATATAACACTTTAAAAACAGATATGTATTGAGTGCTAAATTATTTTTTTATTTTTATATATTTAATATTGGTGTCATATGAAAGATAATAAAAAGTTATAAATTATGATATATTTTTTGTAATCATCAGAGTGCACATAAAAAAGTTATAGCACTTTAAAATAAATGTGGGATTTTATTTTTTGAACTACATAGCTTTAGGAAGTTTTCTAAATTCACGTTACATGAGTTCGTATCTATCTTAAACACTAATCTAAATTAACGTAACATGATTATAAAGATACTAAATTAGAAAGAAAATCTAAAATATTATAATGAATGTTTGCTTAGAAGATGACACATGGCAAAAACTTTCTATAATTGTATCTTTGAAATGTATTATCTATAGATGTTTAAATTTGGTCTCATGATCTTGTTCACCAATCCTCTTGGAACACTATTTGTACATACATACTTTGCGTACACCCCCAATTGTCTGCCTATACAAGCAATGATTCTAGTTTGTTTGAGTTTAATACATGTCACACATAAAACTCTACATAAAAACTTTTCACATTGCTTTTTTCATGTTATCACTATCGCTGTGTAGAGTGGACCATATGCATGGAATTTTGGGTCCATGTATAGTTATGGTTTCTGCGTCAAATTTGATTATAATATTACCGATTGCATTTACATATAACTATAGTTCTACTTTGTTTCATTTCAGAATTAATATCTCAAAATGCAATAATATCATTACTAATGTATTATGTATATACTCGTACAATTTATGCATATTATTAAGTGAATACTCCCTCCGTTCCAATTGATTTATAAAGTCAACATTTTTTGATCAATCAGTGTTACAGTTAAATCTCCTTATTAATAATTAACTCAATTTTAATAATTAAAATTTAGATATTCAGAAAACTACATTAAAATATATATATGTACAAAGGTTCAAAATCAAAATTAGAATATAAATAAAAACTGGCATTTTATGAAGTGAATAAAATGAAAGTATTTGATAAAAAAACTGACTTTGCAAATAGATTTGGGAATATAAGAGTATCTACTTGGTGCCTAATAATCTTCGTCGAATCTAAAGTTCAACTGCATATCGCGCGGCCACATTTAAATTCATTGTCATTTTCGCTTCAATTTTGACAATCTTTGCATTAGCCTTTTCAAATTCTCATCATTTTTAAAGAAAATACTAAAAAATCATATACGCAGTGTAATACAAACTTGGGCGTAATTTTATTTTAAAAAAGAATAAGTTTCACCCTTGGTGCTTTGAATTTTATGTCAATTCACATTTAGTCTACATCTTAATTTTGTTCATTTTTTTTACTTGATTATTGATTTTCGCCCATATATGATCCATCCTCCCGTCAATATTTTTGATAAAAAAAAAATTAGTCAAATATCAAAAGTGGACAAATAAAAGATATGGATTAAATATGAAATTGACATAAACCTCATAAGACCAAAAGTGAAAAGAACTCTTAAAAATTGTCATATGTCTTAAGGCATGTGTCTAAGTCCTTATCCCATTTAAGTGCCGGGATTGAGTTTGGAATGTGTAAGGGAAATTTAGAAGAAATAATGGGAGAGCGTAATTTAATTTGAGAAATTAAAATGGGCAAATATAATTTGACTTCAAAAGGAAAAATAAAGGCATTGGATGAGAAGTTAGTCAACATATATAATCCTATTCTCACAAGTACCTAATCTATGCCACTCGTGTGGGTAAATCCTTGAAGATGGGGTAATTATGTATAATTGGTCTTCAATTTCAATTTTACACATCATATCTACACCACACATATATCCGAAACAGTTTGACTTTGAATGGATCTTTGATTTTGAAAATGGAAAGGGTTTAATTTCATCTTTATTTAAAAAGCCAAAAACATAGGAATTGAATTTAAGTTTTTTTGCTTAAAAGCAACGGCCAAAAATATACAGAGTAATTCACCTACCTATAATCAAGCATTTCAGCCCAGCTGGTTGTGAGGTTACCATGCTTAATGGAAGGTCTTGAATTTGAACCCAGTTAGGCACATAAGAGTTTGAAACTCAATGAAGTGAGTTTTATTCTGATTACTCCAGACCCCCAGCCCCCCCCTGCAAATTATATCCTACATCCGGGTGTATATGTACACCCGTTTTTTTTTGAAATTAGTAGGAAGTTTAGGGATCATTAATAGGTTGAGTTGCTTTCAGTCCCCTTAATCTGTAATGCGTTCACCTTCTTCCTTTTTTCCGTACGCTTCCCCTGCTTCCACTTAGTGTGGCAACGGGGCGGATCGAGGACGGGTACACATAAAACCGAAACCGCCCCGTTAGATAAATGTTTGCCCCAAAACTGTCCCATTACCCGTTCGGGTAATTTTTATTTAAACCGTACCCGTCCCAACGGGGAATCGGTTTATCCACGGGTAACCGTTTCCCCAAATGATGCCAAATAACCATTTTTTTGGAAAACAAATAACCAATTTCTAATCCTACTTGTCATTTATATATTCAAAGCACCCTAAAACATACAAAAGTAAATACTTCGTATTTAAGCAATCAAGCAGACTGGCCTAAATCCATTAGTATGACATGCACCTAATATCTCTTGTAACATAATAAAAAGGTAGTAATTATCCTAGAATCCAAATTCCAAAAACATGTTTAGGCCTATATTTAGTTTTAGTACTACTTTTTAGCATTATTTATATGATATACTATTTAGTATATATACTTATTATTCTTATATATAAAAAGTTATAATTCATTAATAATGTTATGAATCGGGTAACGGTGTGGGTACCCGCACCATTAGTGAACGGGGCGGTTTCGGGGCGGATAACGGGGCGAATTAGTATAGAACCATAACCGCACCATTAACCATTTAAAAAATTCGGGTATTCCCCGCCCCATACCCATTCCCCAGTCAAACCGGTTTTCCCCAGTTTGACCAAATCGGTTCGGTGCGGGTATCCAACGGGTCGACCGAAATTGCCTATCTCTACTTCCACTTCTTCTGTTCCGTACGTTTCTCATGTTTTTTTTTTTAAATCGTCTCTCATCTGCTTTCATACGTTCTCTTCCTTTCCTTTTTTTAGGCTACGTTCTCTTCTCTTATGTTCTCTTTTTAAATACTTTTTCTTTCTTATTTTTTATTTTTTGTTTGTTCTCATTTCTTTCTTTTTTGTTTTTGTAACCACTTCTACTTTAATGTCATATTCAATTATTATAAAAATATATAATATACAATATTACTACCTCCGTCTCACTAACCGGGACGGAAGAAGGTGACACGATTATTAAGAAAAGTGAGTTTATGTGGTTGATATTGAATTGAAAATGAAAAAATAAAGTAAGAATGATTTAGACTCAAACAAACTTGACCAAATAGTATGAGACAATCTTAGTAGGACTTCCCGAAACGGTAAAATGGGACAATCTTAACGGGACAGAGGGAGTATTAAATGTTTCAGTTTATTTTTTAGATTCATGTAAGAGTTGATTATAGATATAGGAGCACATCCATAAAATTCAATTGCATTTTTTTGATACTCAATAGATGAAGATTGATGCTCAATAAAAATGTCTCGATCTTCAACTAAAAAACTAATGATTTTCATATCAATACTTATTTAGTAAGTTACGTTTGTTCAATTTGTACTCATATTATGTTTTTTTAAATGTCATATTCATGCAAATTTTAAAAGTTGCATATGACATTGGATTCACATTGTTAAGTTCTTAATACTCAACTGCATAAGTCTGATGCTCATAAAAAGTGTTTTAATGCTCCTAATAGGTCTGATGCACCTTAAAAGTTCATAAATGTTCATTTAACAGAAATTGTAATTTCATCTCAATGAAAATGTCATTATGTCAAACTAACAAACCTTACGATTTTCATATCAATGGACATTTTGTAATTTACGTATGCTCATCTAGTTTTGATCTTATACTCATTTTCTAAATGTTCTATCAATGCAATTTTAAAGTACTATTTTACATTAGATTCACATATTGAAATTTATAGAATTTTATTATTAGTACTCTGTATAATTTATATATTAAGTTTTTATAAACGAAAAAATAAAAAAAAAATGACTTAGAAGTTATGAAGCAGATATCACGATTATGAATATTAAACTTCTAATACTCAACATAATAGGTCTGATGCTCATTAAAAGTTCATTAATGCTCATTAAAAGTTCATTAATGCTCAATCAAAATATCGTGATGTTCAACTAACAAAGCAACTAACAAATTCATTAATATTCATTTTGTTAGTTATGTATGCCCATCTGGTGCTAATCTTATGCTCATTTTGACAGTAATTAGTCCCATGTAAAATATAACACATTTCCTCTAAAAGGAATGTCATCATTTCTTAGAGCATCTCCAATGCTACAATGTGCACGGTGCACATGTGGCATGAGAGAGATAGACACAAAAAATTGAATTTATGACATTTCTCTCACATTCTTTCCATGATTTTATGTGGTTTTGGTAAGTTTTCCTCGGCAATATCAAGCACAATGTCAGCATCTAGACATTGTGTTTGACATTGTGAAGAAAAGCTTACCAAAATGATACAATATCCTTCAAATAAGGAGAGAGATATTGTATTTATTATTTTTTAATTGGCTATCTCTCATGCCACGTATGCACCGTTCACGTTTTAGCATTGGAGATGCTCTTATGAAAGAAGAGTTCACTCACTTCAATTCTATAGTTCTATTAGGCAAGTTTTAATGTTTTGTTTTTTAAAAGGAAGAAGTTCTTACTATTTTGAAAAAGGGTATTTAAATCTTACAGATGACAAGGAGCTATGACCAGCCCATGAGATTTTCTAGGTTATGAGATCCTCTATATATATAGCTTGATCTTGTAAAGGATAAAGGAGGGCATTCATTATCTTATAGAAACATTATCTTCTTCATATTGAGTCATTCTCTCTAGATTTATATTGATATGGAATATTATCCATCACTTACTGTATTTTAACTTTATCTATATCTTGTTTCTATGAAGAGCAGTTTGCCATTTTTTTAAAACATTACACTTAATCAATAGTCAATACATGGAATAATTATTAATTAAGTGCACAAAATATAATATACCTTCTTAAGCCTAATGAGTTTTACAATAATAATGTCCCATGTGGTTGACGGTTACACCTGTAAACTGAAGTGATAAGAAGATGCGTTACACGTTTTATTACAATAATAATAATAATAATTACCTAATGATTTTTTGTTGAAAGAATGACTAAAAGAAGACTATCAAGCCCCATATAGACAAAAATCTGGGCCGATGGGATTTTAGACATAAAAGTGATTTAAAGAAGAGTAAAAGGTCTCAAATAACCCTGCTCTCAACCCTAAATTCAATCTCCTCAACTTCCCCATTTCACATCCGATGAATACCGCAGCTCTAGCCATATATGGCGAGTTTCGTCCAACGAATATGGGCATATGGCGACCAGATTTGTTACGAAGATGGAGACCAAATCTCATTCCAGCCAACCCTCATCTTCATCTGCATCAACTCTTCGATCGACGGCGGCTCCTATGAAGAGAGACGGAGGCGGCGACTACGAAGAGCAATGACGGCGGCGGCTAAACCTGCCACTGGAACTCCTCTCCTCCTCTCTTTCTCTTCTCTTCCTTTCTCTTTGTCCGGAAACCGCCGTCGTTCGCTCCGTTGTCGTTCCCTCCTGCGGCGGCGATGAGCTTCGTAGATCCAGCGAGGAACTTCTAATCCGGCAGCTCCGGCAACTCCGGCGACGTGCTTCGTCGGATTTGGAAGCCACTGACGACTTTGGTGGCCACGACAGATCTAGATCTCTGGTTTTGTGGGGCTTGTTATGCTAGAGCGGGGCAGGGGGTTGTGGCGGGGCAGTTGTAGTCGCGGCGGTTTGTGGCCATCGGGTCTGACAAAAGTCATTGCTGCTGTTGCCGGCGTCGGCGGCGGTCACTATCACTGTAACTGTAATTGGCCGCCGGAGGTGGTCACTATAACTGGCCGCCGGAGGTGGTCACTATAACTGGCCGCCGGAGGTGGTCACTGTAACTGGCCGCCAGAGGTGGTCACTGTAACTGGCCGCCGGAGGTTGTCACTATAACTGGCCGCCGGAGGTTGTCACTGTAACTGGCCGCCAGAGGTTGTCACTGTAACTGGCCGCCAGAGGTTGTCACTGTAACTGGCCGCCGGAGGCGGTCACTGTAACTGGCCGCCGGAGGCGGTCACTGTAACTGGCCGCCGGAGGCGGTCACTGTAACTGGCCGCCGGAGATGGTCACTGTAATAGCCACCGGTGTTGGTCACCGGCAATCAAGTCAGGGAAGGGAACGCTTGTTGTTAATGAAAGGGTAAAAAAAACACGGTAATAACATTTCTGGAAAAATTTAAACCTAGTCTTATTTTTGTCCCTGACTTTTCATTTAGTATTATTTTTGACAAAACCCCTTTTTTGTTTGTCGTCTTTTTGTTTTATTTCGGCGGTCAAAGATACAAAAATATACGACTTTTTTTGGAGTGTTGTGAATTGTAGCAGAAAAATGTTGCTGTTACCATCCACGTTTTGTTTTCGCAAAATAAGATGCACTGGATGGATGCATACAAATCGCAAAATGGATCATGGTTTGTGAGGTGAACTAAATTGGATTTCAATCATTATATTATCTGAGTGAAATTTTGCATAATTTCTATTTAAAACGAAAGAAATATGTGTGCGAAATGGGATGAAATGTTTGAAAAAAATGATGTAAAAGTTGATAATATGAAAAACATTAATTTTGAAAAGTAAGAGTTGACAATGTTTGGTAAACTAAGCTATGTGCTTTTTGTGTAATAGAAAAGGTATAAAAAAGTTTTCAGCCAAAACCCAAGAAACGCTTTTTTAAATAAAATTTGTCACTTGAAAACACTGATTTTAGTACTTTAAGGCCAAGGTTGAAAAGTACTTTTTTTAAGCGTTTGCAAACAGATCCTTATACTTCCAAAATTAATGCGAGTCCAAATCAGGTCTTAAAGAATCTTGTAAGAATTACTTTAATGTAATTTCTAGAATCTATTTCTATAACATATTCTTTATTTACATTTACTGATTAAGGGATATAATGATTTGAAAAATGTAGCAAGCAAGCATGTTAACATATACTCCGTATTTTATTAACAATACTAGTTCGTATAATTACTCCTCTCCAAAACCAGGGCCGGCTCTGACATTTCAATGGTCTGCCACAAACAAATGTATAAGAGAATGTGTACAAATAGATTTTTTGAAGTTCGAAAGAGGGGTGTCAATTATAATGTAACAGTATATGATACAGGGTATGTTTTTTAAGGTGTAGTGTATTTGTTTTATGGACACATTATTTTCAAAAGTGATACGTCTATGCTAAAAACGAAATTGGGATAAGTGTTTTGGACAAGGCCGTAGATGAGGGCGTGCAAGAAGTGCTACCGCACAAGACCTCTCGATTTAGAAGGCCCAAAATTTTAAATATAGTCTACATAATATACAAAATCCTTATTTATTTGAATAAAGATTCCTATCTTATTATGTTTTTAAAACAAACATTAAACAGAAATATTTATATGTAATTAAAATGCAATTGTTAATTACAATTGTGCAATCTCTTTATTACATAAGGCTTGGTTACAGTAATTAGCACAAAACCCTCGTACAATTTTGTACGAGCTTGCATACTACTTTCTCTTTCATACTTTATCATTACTTTACTCTTTTTATTATATTCTCTTTCCTACTTTTTCTTTTACCCTACACCTCTATAGTACTCCTACTATTTTCTTCTTAAAAACCACAAAAACCTAAGAAGATTATAAAAACGCAGTCTACTTCAAAAAATGATCTGAATGTCCGATCGAATTTTGAGCTGAAATTTGGTATGAATAAACTAGTCTTGATGAACAACATGCTCAAAAAAATTCATCAAAATATTTGATCGGGAAGTGCCTGAAATGCCCTCGGCCGGACGGTGGTTCCCGTCAGGCCGGCTAGACATGAAGTTTTCTCTTATATTAGGATCCGGAATCCAAATAAACTAGTGGGATGGCAAAGCTAAGTATTTCCATGTTTTATTGTAAATATAAAGATGAACTCTTTGATCGATTTCTGGTCAAGCTAGGATCAACGGCGATAAAGATTTTATTTGTTTGTCGGGGAGATGATCGAGCCGAAAGGTTGCCGACGGTAAAGTTAGTAGCCGTGTGGGGACTGAGGAGCCAGAGAAAGTGGCCGACGAAAATTGCGCTTCGTGACTGATGAAAGTTTACGGCAAAGTAAAAGCCCTATTTTGCCTTGACCGGATTGAATTTGATTTGTTCATCAATTGTATTTGATTTGATTTGAATTTGATTTGTTCATCAAGTGTATTTGATTGTTTTCCAATGTTTAAATTTGGTCTAATGGCTCATGACATAGTTTTGTTAGGAATCTTGTTGGAACCCATGTTTTGTACATACATTGTTGTGTATAACTCCCAATTGTTTGCCTATTCGTACAAGCAATCCTTCAAAAGTTACTTTGTAGAGAGATCATTAGAGAGTATACATAAAAAGTGTACAAAATATATGTACACTAAGAATGGTTCTAATTTGTTTAAGTTTAATAAAAGTCCGTTCTTAAATAAATGCAATGGTCAACATTTCACACTTGGCGAGACACATCTTTGATCATTAATATATACAAATTTATATTAGTAAAAAAATTAAAAAAATTAGATATTGAAAATTTACAATGAGACAAATTTAACAATATTTATTTCATAAAAATATATTCATACATTAATAAATAAAACGTAGTCAAAGTAGAACATATGAATAGTGTAAAATTTCATATGTTGCATTTATTTAAGAACGGAGGTAGTATAAAACTCTAAATAAAAGCTCTTTACATTACTTTTTTCATGTTATCACTATCACCGTGTAGAGCGGACAATATGCATGGAATTTTGGCTACATGTATAGTTATGTTTTTTGCCGCAAATTTGATTATAATATTACCTATTGTAACATTTACGTATAACTATGGTACTACTTTGTTTCATTTCAGAATTAATATACCGAAATGCAATATAGAAATTGTACTGAATAGGACTAAAACATGGTTAAAAAGCCAAAGTAGGACTTATCATGTTTTATTTCCTTTTTAGGACTCATCTGCTCCCCTTACGCGTTTGTTATGTTTACGCAATGTCCATAGTATCCTTATCTTAGTCATCGCCTTTCTTCTGTTCGTAACCCTCATCTTCCTCTTCGCTCAAACATCTTCTTCTGCACTTCATCTCCTCATTTTTCTCCTTGGCTCCAATTTGTTTCAAGGTTTTGTTCTCCCCTGCTAATTTCCCTACATTCATATGCCTTAAATTTTTCTGAACAAACAATCCATCAATTTCAGAAATTAAATCCATGTATCCCTTCGCTAAGTCTTCCTCCAAATGTTTTTTCTTCTTCTCATTCTCCTTCTCCTCCTATTCCTCCTCCTCCTTTTTTCTCTATTTTTAAAAAAATGCCCCGCATAACTACTAGTTCTTAGACAAAATGTAATTTTTGGATTTAAATTATATTTATTCAGCAAAATGACACTTTATAATCTGAGAATGTCAAAATTATTGGTTATTTGAACAAACTGTCACATTTGTGGCAGTATATTTATCAGAATGACAATCTGAAAATGTCATATGTGCATAACAAAATGTCATTCGTATGACATTTTTATGGCTTATCTCAGAATGACACAATTACTTCTTATTAGAAATGACATGTTTTTTGACATGTTTACCAAATGATGTCAAAATTTCATCTTTAAATTGTCATTATTTTTCATCTAAAAATTCATATTTTCTTACAATTGAGAATGTCATATTTTTATAAAAAACTTCCATCACATGACATTATTCTTGACGTTCTCATTGGAGGTTCAGGTTCAAATAATTAGAATTAGTAAAGTGAAAATTCAAAAGAGAAGAAATCAGATGGAAGGTGGATGAAGAAAACAGAGGAACATGAGGAGAAGAAGAAGAAGAAGAATTGAAGAATAAGTAGAAGAAGAAAAAGAAGGAGGAAGAAGAAGAAGAGGGTGAGGAGGAACTTACCTGGACAATAGCCGCACAGCCACCGCACACATTCACTGCATCTATTGAGCACCCTTCAATTCCGTCATCTGCGCTCATAGCCGATTCGCACTCCTAGCAGATTCGCAGGTTGCCGACTTAAGAAATAGGAATGATGGGCAATTCCGGCAATTCATTCTATATTTGGTCCTACCGTATTTCAGGGAAAAGTAGTAGTCCTATAGTTGCAATTTTCATATCTTTTAATCCTATTATGAGAATTTTCTCAATGCAATAATATCAATACTAAGGTACATACATACAATCATTCATATTATTAAGTTAATACTCATTCCATCCTAATTGATTTACAAAGTCAACATTTTTTAGTCAATCAATGTTAAAGTAAAATCCACCTATATATTGATAATTAATTAAATTTTAAATAATTAAAATTTAGCTATTCAAAAAGTTACATAAACTAAAAATTGACATCTTACAATCTTATTAAGAGAAGAGAATAAAACGTGTTTGATGAATAAAGACTGTAAATCAATTCGGGAGTATAATGGTAGGTAATAGCCTAAGATGTCAATTGCATTATTCCCGTACCATTATAATGGTAGGGGAATCAATAGGTGGCTAATAATCTTGCTGGAATCTAAAGTTTAATAGCATTATTTCCCTACCATTTTCGCTTAAATTTTGACGATCTTTGCTCTAACCTTTTCACTTTCTCATCATCATATAGACATAGTACAAATTAAACTTGAGCGTAATTTTTTTAAAATTTGTCCTTAAGTTTTTCTTCCCCATTAAAAAGCCGGAATTGAGTGTGGAACGTGTAAGAGAAATTTAGAGAAAATGGGCAAATATAATTTGACTTCAAAAGCCATTGGATGAGAAGCTAGTCAACATATATAATCCTACTCACAGGTACCTAATCTATGCCACTCGTGTGGGGAAATCCTTGAAGATGGGGTTATATATATATTATTGGTCTTCTATTTTAATTTTACACCTCATATCTATACCACACATACGATAGTATATCCGAAACAGTTTGACTTTGAATGGATCTTTGATTTTGAAAATGGAAAGGGTTTAATGTCATCTCCAATTTTTTTTTTTGGAAGATAATGTCATCTCTAATTAAAAAGCCAAAAACATAGGAATTGAATTTACATTTTTTTTGCTTAAAACCAACGGCCAAAAATATACGGATTAATTCACCTGCCATTTTCAAGGGTACTAGATTCTTATTGTTTCCACCCAAACTCCCCATTTTAAATAATTAATTAATAATAATTAAATGTTACTTTAAATATGCTGACCAAAGATTGCCTTTTTTATGAGCATGCATGTCCATTATTTGTTTTGACCGGTCATATCTATAAATACGTTTTTGTGGGATAGTAGAGAAGTCCAAATCAGCTCAGTTTAATTGCTCATCATATTGAAAAGACCAATTATATTCTTTTGTTTTTCCACCTCATTGGACAGTCCGGCGGCCGGAGCGACGGTTTGATATATGGGTCTTCTCGTATGTCGAGCCTTTCTTTCTCTTCTTATCGGCGCTGCCGGTGTTGTTTACGGCTTCCCAGATGAAGATTTGGTGGTGGGATTGCCCGGACAGCCGAATGTGACTTTCCGGCAGTTCTCCGGCTACGTGGATACCGACGAGAAGGCCGGCCGGAGTTTGTTTTACTACTTTGTTGAAGCTGAAAAGGAGGCGCATAATCTTCCCCTTACTCTTTGGTTAAATGGAGGTATGTAGTTTCATGATTCAATCCAAATTTTAGTTATTTTGAACATGAACACACACACAAAATATGTAATACCGAATACATATTTTCAGTTTATCACTCTTATGTGTTGAATATTTTTATATTTAAAATATAACCGATCAATGTTAACAAATTCATCCGATTAATTCTATCAAAAATGAACTCGTATATGTTTTCCTGCTTCGTCAATTTCAACAAATTCACTTGATTGACTCTCGCGTGCGTGGCATTAAGCGAACTCCATCAGCAAGTTTGACTACCGGAATAAGTTGGCGTGTTGCTTGAGGCGTTTGCTAATTTAGCTGTTTTGTTGCAATCCAAAACACTCTCATTTGCAGCGTTTTTATTTTAATGATTCCGTCATTTTCACTTAATGAAAACGCTAAAATGGGTTAAATCTTCATTTTTAGCTAAACGTTATCTTCCAAACACTCCTTTATCAAATTTTCATATGTGCTCTCATATTTTTCTTCATTTTTTCCCTTCTAGACGATTCATTACATGACTAGAAAACCCCAGGGTTATTATGGTGACGATACCCCTATTCAAGTATTCAACGTCCGAACCGAAAAGTCATAAACTCAATACGTTACAATTTCATATTTAGAGGAACTGAACAAGACATTAATTGGACTGCTTTATAATTTACATAAAAAATGTCATTTACTCATTGTTATTACTATATGGTGGCTGTTCTTAATATTTGTTTGGCATTACTATATGTCAATTTTTGTTGTAATTTTTTTGTTTGTCAACAAACAAACTTTGATTATAATATAAATATATCCATACATATATTTGGCTAAAATAAAAAATATTATTTTAAAAAGTAGGCATTGAGATAGACTCTAATTTAAATTTGGTTGTTCATTTCAACAATAAAACTGTGGGTAGGTTTATTTAATTATCTTTCTTCAAAACAAGTCTTTAACAAAATAAGTTTCAGTTTTTGTACTTAGATGTTCTAACTTGAAATGAAATTTGCTGGTCTGGTATGAACTGATCTGCTCTAGTTAACGTCTGATTTCTGTGCATATTATAATTGTGCAAGTCAAGTCTGATTTGATATGATCTTCTCTAGTCTGGTCTGAGACTGAAAATAGTCTAAGTACAAACATTATTCTTGGCACTTAAATTTAATCCAATCGGGTAGGATAATCGATGAAGTATGTCATTTAATTGAGAAAATTTCTAAGAGTAAAATATACGAAGTACTAAGTAACACATTTTCTCTAATAATAGGAGTGTCACCGTTTCTTATGAAAGTAGAGTTCACTCACTTCTATAGTTCTATTAGGCAAGATCTAATGTTTTGTTTTCTAAAAGCAAGAAGTCCTTACTATTTTGGGAAAAATGTACTAGGAAGAGCAGTTTGCCAGTTTCTTTTTAAACATTACACTTAATCAATAGTCAATACATTGAGTGCACAAAATAAATACCTTCTTAATCCTAATGAGTTAGTACAATCATGATGACATGATGTCCTATGTGGTTGAAAGTTACACCTGTAAACTAAAGTGATAAGAAGATGCGTTACACGTTTTATTACAATATATACTACTCCGTAGTATATGTGTACAATGAATATTCCTTAAGGATCTTTATTTGTCGTCTTTTTGTTTTATTTCGGCGGACAAAGATACATAAAATATACGACTTTGGAGTGTTGTGAATTCCTACATGAAGATGTTGCTATTACCCATCAACGTTTTGTTTTCCCAAAACAAGATGCACTGTATGCATACAAATCCCAAAATGCATCATGGTTTGTGAGGTGAACTAAATTGGATTTTAAGCATTTTAATCTGAGTGAAAAGTTGCATAATTTCTACGGAGCATTTAAAACGAAAAAAATATGTGTGTGAAATGGGATGAGAAGTCTCTAGGCCCAATAACCAAATACCAAACCACTTTATGCTTACAAATGGACGCTGATCCAAACTCCAAACCAGGCCTAATTCGAGTTCCAATCTAATTCAATTTGGAACGTGTGTCATTCCGAATTGGCGAAGAAATCAAAATTGAAACAACAGTTCAAACGAAGTTTAAATTTTAAAAATGTTTTTTAATTGGAATGGAATTTTCCAATTTGGTCTGGTTTAGTTTAGCATGGTTTGTTTAAATTTGGTCTGATCTAATACGGTAGACATCCGGTCTATTTACATTTTATAACTGTCTGGTATGGTTTGATTTGATACTCCCTCCGTCCCATTAGACTTTGCCAACTTTCCCCTTTTTATTATCCAAAAAAACTTTGCCACTTTCCTATTAAAACAACTAATTTGTGGTCCTGAACATTTTCTCTCTCCTCTGCACAAATTTCAACCACAAATTTTTTACTATTCTTATTTCTCACCTACTTTGCATTGGCAAAGTCCAACGGGACGGAGGGAATATGTTTTATCTGATTTGTTTAAGGCTATGTTTGGGAGGCATAAGTCTTTGCCTTCTAGCTTTTGTACTATTTAAAAAGTCCCTAAAAGCTCCTGGTTATATGTTTGGTATGACAATTTTTAAGAGCTTTTCAAAAAAAATCTTTTTTAAGATGCTACAGGAGGTAACATCTTAGAAAAAGTTTGTGACTTTTAACATTAATTAGTCCGAACAACTTTTATACCAAACAGAACTGAACCAAACAGTCAATTTTTTTATCAAACAACTACCACCTTTTACTTTTAAGATCTTTTCAGTCACTAAAATTTAACAGTTACTAAAAAGCCTGTAAAAGTATCTTTTCAGCTAGTTATAACAAACGTACCCTAAGACTTGTTTGATTTGACTTTGTCTGATCTAATTTGATTTGAGACTGAAATATGTGCAAGCAAAAACATCATAAATTGGATAGTATATGATATTTTTTACATAGGGTATGTTTGGCAAATGGCTGTTAGCTGTTGTTGTTAGCTGGTTGTGTCAGCTGTTTCCTAACAGCTGGTTGTGTTAGCTGTTTTGACCGGCTGGTTATGTTAGCTGATTATAGATAAATGTTTGGTAAAATTGGTTATTTCAAAATGGCTGATAGAGTGTAAATTGAACCAGCCGAATGAATAAGCTGCCCCCCTTAGCTTCTTCAACAATCCATTTTTTCAGCTTTTCAAACTCAACAAACTAATTTTAAAAGCCATTTACCAAACGTCATTATTAGCTTCTTTGACCAATCAAACAGCTGAAATGGGTCAAACAAGCTAAAAGCCGGCTCATAAGCAATTTGACAAACATGCCCATAGTCAATTGGATCTAGTAACATACAAAGATTTCGGATTCTACTGATAAATCATGTCTTAACCTCAACAATTATTTCAATTCTACAAATCCTTAAACTGTTTCAATTTATTAGCATGCCCGTAAAAGTGAATTTAATTTTTCTATGGTTTAATTCATTAAACTGTCGAAATGTTGACTATCAGGATGTTTTCTTTCGATTGTGTTCAATATCAGACAAGATCGGACTTGACTTAGACAGATCAGATAAGATTTAAATAGATCAGTTCACACAAGACTAGACCTCGACAGTTATAAAATATACAATGACAAAAAATTCATTAGATCAGACTTAAACAGATCATATCAGACCAGACCAACAAATTATCGTCCAAAAGAAAACATCGGTAGTTCTAAAGTTATTATTGATATACTTAAAACTTTAATTCCCAAATAAAAGTTTTAATTTGGGAAACATAACGAGTAGTATTCTTATGAATGGTCGTAGTGTGGCTTGACGCCTTGACATGGGATCAACTTGATTTTTCTTTTAATTGGTCCAACGATAACGATGGATAATTTCTTAAACTCAAGTAGTTATTAGATCGTTGCATGTGGTTAAAATGCACAAAGAAGTATCAATAGGATGATCGAAACCAATCAGATTAAAAACAAACTCAACGCTTTGCAATTACATTATGATGATATACAAATATGATGCGGAGTATAAAAATGTCAAGAAGATTTGAACACGTACATGCATTCTGCATTTCTGCTTCAATTGCAATTTTATTAGAAGAGGATATGATATTATGATTGTCTAATAAAAGTGCAATATTCCATATATATCTCTGGCCAGGCCCTGGATGCTCCTCAATCGGTGGCGGCGCCTTTACAGAGCTGGGTCCCTTTTTTCCGTCAGGCGATGGTCGTGGTCTTCGCAGAAACTCCAAATCTTGGAACAAAGGTCTATTTTTATCATCATTGTTCATGTGCTATTCAAATCAATATATATATATATAAAAGAACAACTTTTTAAGAGCATATAGAGCACCACATAACCCTGCCATGTCATCATATAAAACAATTATTTAATTAATTTCTATATGTTTTATTTTTTATTGCGTTCTATTTTTATTAAGAAATCCAACGTACATGTAGGCAGATTTTAATTTCCAAGTTCAAAATTTAGAAACCAAAAGCCTACCTAAGGATTTAGGCTATATACCATATTTAACTTTAAACTTTAATGACCATACAAACAAATTAAGGAATGATGACCGTAGCTTCAGCATGGGAATCCAATTTGATTGGATCTGCAATATTAAATTGAGAACTTCTAAACATTAGTTTTTACGGAGTATTATGTACACTGCCTCTTCTATTCACATCCATTATTAGGCTATATACTTTATGTTTCTAAATTCAAAATTCAGAAACATAAAAAAAACTACGCATAGTGCATATGTAGGATATTATATAAATTGAAAGAGAATGTAAATTAAAGTGTATTTGACTATTTTCACTGTTGACTATCTCTTTCGTTTGATAAATTTTGCTTAGTGTTATTATATCAAGAATGTCATCACGGTAACATAGTATATCAAGAATGGCATTGTTTTTACTTTTTAGTAGAGGGGTTAGGATGATATTTTTGGTATAGTAGGATGGTGTATTTGAACTTTTTTTCTATTTAGTCCTCTATTACTAAAAAAATAAATAAAACCCGGATTATAAAAATTGTAATAAGATGAATTCAACAATATTTAAATATGCCGGGATAAAATGATATTTGTATTTGTAAGTTGTTTAGATTATAGTGTCAATGAAAAACTCCATTTATTTATAAAAATTTATTCCACAATCAATTTAAAAAAATCACATTTAAAATTAGCTAAATTATGTACTGCCCGTGCATCGCACGGGTTTGAAAACTAGTTATTAATATTACAAAGTATTATGTTTTGTTCTTAGAGTTTTTTCCCAAAATAATGTCAAACAAAAAAATATTTCACAAATTAATGTTGGGTTAATAATATTTCCCAAACTACTACCCCAATAAACTATAGTTACGAAACCGCCTGCTAAGGAAAGAAAAGTCACGCAACCAGCGTTGAATAGTACTAGAATCACAAATTTTGTACTTAAAACAAAAAGTGGTAAAATTAGTGGAACGTCCAAAAAAGAAAAGTTGACAAAGTTATAAGGGACGGAGGGAGTATCTTTCATATGAAAGCAACGTTTCATGCATAAAAGTAAACAAAAATCTAATAATTTGTGTAGTTTAGGATTTTTCTTTACTGTAAAAACAATTAATCGGGACTCGAGAGTGATAGATTAAAATAAAATTGCACAAACTCCATCACACTTATTTATTTATTTTATTCTTTGCACGAGAATGTATTCTATTTTATTCTCAGTCATCACTCCGGGTTAATAGCGTGCAAGATAAAAACGATTATAAACTGCACAAGTGAATAGATTTTTTTTTTTTACTTGCAGCATTAGTTTCATATGAAAGATAATAAAAAATTGTGAATTTTGATATATTTCTTGTATCTACAAATAAAAATGTTTTTAGCATTTTGAAAACAATTTCGAAGTCTGTTTTTAAAGTATTAAATAACTTTTTATTTTTATATATGAACATTGCTTTCATATGAAAGATAATAAAAAAAGTACCGTTCTAAACAACAGATAATTTTTTAAGTGTTAAATTATTTTTTGATTTTTATATATTCATTATTGGTTTCATATGAAAGGTAATAAAAAGTTATGAATTTTGATCCACACTTTATAATCATCGGAGTACAAATAAAAAAGTTATACCACTTTAGAGAAAATGGAAAATTTTATTTTTGGTGGAGCCATTACCTTATACTATTCAACTATTGGCTTTGGCATTGCAGGTTACATGAGTTCTCTTTCCTTGCCGGCGGTTTCTAACTCTAGTTTATTAGGAGGAAATACTTTTAACCCAACATTAATTTGATAAATATTTTTTTGTTTGACATTATTTTGGTAAAAAACTCTTGTTCTTATTGTTATTGACATTATTATATTTTGTTCATTGTTATTTCTTGTACGGTAATGGCGTATACTTTTAAAGCATACAATTATACTTCAAATCAAGTTGGACTGATGCATTAGAAATCTAGAAAGAAGTGAGAAGTAGAATGATTAAATTTTTTTATTTCAATGTTTTTCAATCCCCTACAACTATCCTCAAGGGAGTATTTATAGAGAAAATGTGGGTTGAGTTCCCAGACCTTGAGCTTGGGAAGCCCGATTACAATAGTAGCCGTTAATGAGAGATTACATGAACCTATCGTGCTAAGTATGAAGTAGGAACTGCCCGTAAAAGGTCCTGGCCGAGGTGGCCAAGACAAGGGTGCCTTGAAGAGAGTATCAGGCCGGGATGACCATTCTTTTTCTATTTCTATGATCTTTAGCTTTTGGGCCTCATCTGTAGGAGTAGGCTCGTCTGACCGAGGGGACCAGCTTGTGATGTTTGTTTTTCATGAATGTGCGGGTCGTGAGATCCAGGCCCACATACTCCATCATGGACATGTGTTTATGACTTCATTAGTGTTATACAAATGACATGATTTCTTATCAAGCTCAAATTCCATATCATGGTACCATTACTCTTCTACGTAGTATAAAACTTGTAACCGTGTGTAATTCCAGATATTGGTACGAATAAGAATAAACTTGCATAATGTACATAAATAAATAAAAGAATTATATGAATTGTCTTGATCTTAAAAATAAAACTCATAATCAAGAATTGTTCACATAGACTTAATTCCTTTTCATACGGTATTGGATCAAACCAAATTATAGTAGACGTCCAAAATGAGATCATTTCAAATCAAATCAAACTAACTGAAGGATAAATCTATAAGACCTTATTCCGATCAATTTGTGTAATTCAGGTTTGTTTGGTTGATGAGGATAAATTTTAACTGTTGTGAAGTGTATTGTTGCTAATATGCACTCTCCGTCCAAATGTGTAGATCTAAACTATATTAAGAGACATTGAAACCAATTTCTCAATTTTAGCGTTTTGTTGTGTCATTTTTCATAAAAAGATAATTCGAAATAGACATGCCAAATCAAAAGATGTTTTCTTTTGCGCTTTAATTTGATGGTCTGGTCTGATTTAGTGTGTTTAAATCTAATCTGATATGGTCTAATCTGATCTGAACTGGTCTGATCTAATCTGGTAAATGTATGGTCAGGGGCGGAGCCAGACTTTGATATAAGGGGGGGCATAATATAAAACAAAGTACGTGCAATAAAATATAAAAATAGCATAGTAACATTAGATGATACGATACACAAACATTTATTTATAATATTAAAAAAGTACAATATCAAATAGAAAACGCATTTAAATTAAGACCGTCTTTTTCACATTTCACGAATCTCAGAATTCAAAGTATCAGTGTTTAATGAAAGACTAGGATGAGATTTTGAACTTTCAGAATCCTTAGTTCCTTACTTTTAAAGAGTACGTGAATAATTTATTAATTTATGCCTTTTTCATTGATTAAAAAAAGTGACATCAATATTTTATAGTCAAAACTAGTAAAGATTAAAATGCTAGGTAAACACAATAGAGAACAAATAGTCACAAAATTACTTAATTAACACTATCCACCAAAGTTTTATATCATGATATTACTTGTTAATTGAATTGATAAAGAGTTAACAAACTAACCAATTAGTGTTACATCATCGAAGGAACTCAGCTAGCCTACCTACCTAACTTGCATGTTTACAAATTATACTCTGTAATACTTTGGGACTTTGTTTTAATTGTCCTTTTAATTATGAATAATTTGCTGGACTTGAAATTAGGCTTCACATGATGCACTAGCACTACACACGTACAAGATTTTCTTTCCCCCACTTCTGCATAATAATACTTGGAGGGGGACAACCAAATTCATTATAATACTTGGACTGGCTTGTGTAAGTCTGATCTGATCTGGTTAGATCTGTTTAAATCTGGTCTGGTCTGATCTGGGACTGCAAACAGTCCAAAAGAAAACCTTCAATGTTGAATTGAAGTATCAATTTCTAATCTAGTATAATAAAGTATAGTCTAATTTATTTAATTTTGATTTTCTCTTGTCTATATTGGCGGATTCTGCTCGAGGTGTATTTTATAATTGTCAAAATCTATTCTGTTTTGGTCTAATCTAATCTGATCTAATTTGTTTAAGTTCAATTTGATTTGGTTCTCAACTTAGGCCAATTAAAATCATCCCAAATCACCTTGAATTTGAGGATAACCCTCTAGCTAAGGATCGAGTATTTGGTTTGGTAACATTATTGGTTATGATTGTATTTGTACTATTTTAACAATGCAGCATCGAACCTTCTATTTGTTGAGGCCCCGGCAGGAGTAGGATGGTCATACTCAAATACGACCAGTGATTATACTTGTGGGGATGACAGCACAGGTATATAAAAGTACTCTAATTTACTCCCTATATCATCGAACTTAATTATTATAGTTTTTTAAGTATAATTATGACTATTCCCTTTTTTCCTTTGTTAATTTGCAGCTCATGATATGCTTATATTTATGCATAAATGGTATGAAAAATTCCCAGCATTTGTGGACAGACCATTGTTTCTCACCGGCGAAAGCTATGCAGGTACATATGCATCGAACATTCTGTTTTCTCGACTAAATAAATATATACGGAGTAAAATGAAAACAATGTTTAACCATTACATTTTTTGGCCTTTTATAGGACATTACATTCCACAATTAGCAAGTCTTATGATAGATCACAACAAAGAGTTCAAGGGGCAGCAATTTCAAATTAAAGGTGTTGCGGTAAGCACTTCATACACGAGAAAATATATGGAGCACACTAACATGTTTACTACGTAGCACGTTCACGTGATGAATGTTCAGGATTCATTCATCTAAAGCATTTGCAAAATCCTGATCGTTCATTGACCAACGTGCTCCATAGGGTTTCTCTCTAATACAAAAAATATGAGATATTGATTGTCTAATAAACCAATCAAACTATAACCAAATTAGATTCTCATACCATATTAACTATTACGATTTCGGTGACTAGTTCAAGATCTTATATATTGGTTTAATAGTTTATATTTGGAATGCTTAAAGCAAATACTTCAGAATTATGATAACAGTATGTAGTCTATGATCAATTTGTGATATTTATATTGTATTACTATTATTGTGAATTAATAACAGCTAGGTAATCCTCTAGTAAAAATAGACAGAGATGTGCCAGCGGTGACAGAGTTCTTCTGGTCTCACGGAATGATTTCGGATGAAAACTATAACGCCATCAAGAGGGAATGTGATTTCGACGACTACAGTTTCATCTATCCACATAATGAATCCAATTCCTGCAATGCAGCTATCACTGAACAATATCGTGTCATTACTCATTATATCAATGTTTACGACGTCATTCTTGATGTCTGTTATCCTTCCATTGTTCAGCAAGAGCTCGTTCTTAACAAAGTGGTATGTATGTATTCAATACATTCAGCAAGGGCTCGTGAATTATTAAGATAAATAGGCCAACCGATAAGATGAGAAGTCTAAAATCTTATATACTTCGTACTAGTTCAATACTTACGTAGTACACAATACATTTTACAAGTGCGAGAAATATTTAGAAATGAACTTGAATTGATATTCAATCATGATATCCAGCATATTGTATGTACTCTTGTATATGTGTAGGTTACTAAAATGAGTATGGAAGTAGATGTGTGTATAACAGCAGAGAGGAGCTTCTATCTCAACCTTCCAGAAGTTCAAAAGGCCCTTCATGCAAATCGAACCAATTTGCCCTATCAATGGCAGACATGTGCTGACTTGTAAGTATATACTTGCCACTATATTTGCATTTCTTCCCTGTGGAAATGAGTTTTCTTTTCCAGCTTCTATGTTAAAATCTGCCGATCCTCAAAGCTAGATGGTTATTGACAAAATGGTACTACTATATATGTTAGATCCTAAAAAAGTTGATGTAGTTCTGTAACTTGCATATGTTTTACTTTTGGCTGGACATTTAACTACAAGTGAATATAACTACAAGACTAACATTTGCCTAATCATAAGTATAAGGCTAAATCATTAAATTTCCCAAAATTGCATAGTAATGTATGTAACAGTATTCTTGAGTAATTACTTTTACAACCTTTAACTTAAAATTTATAGATTACCCTACATCGTGCTAGATTTTCTCAACTTTCCTTTTCGATAATCTTCCTAAGACCTGTCTCATACCAAATTGATAAAGTTCGTGTGATTCTAAATCGTTCAAACTTCATTCAAGCACTACCCCTCATGTCTCAATGTTAGTGGACGGAAGTAGCTTGTAGACCACTTTGGGTTTGTTTCATTTTATTTATGGGATGCTTGCAGTGCTATGTTGAACTACAGCCTCATAGACGGTGACGCGAATGTGGTTCCATTGCTTAAAAAAATACTGGAAAACAAAATCCCTCTTTGGATATTCAGGTAAATTAATTGATTTTGCTACACATTTATATTGGTTCATCCTCCCAAAATCCTCCCAAAAACAAAATAGTAGCTCTAGATTTATCACAAAAATATAAATGGAATGCTGTGTTGTGTTTTTGTTCCATTAAAATCATTGCTGAACGATTTGTACAGCGGAGATCAAGATTCAGTGGTACCCCTAGTGGGGTCAAGAACGGTCGTGCGCGAGTTAGCCGCGGAGCTGAACATGAACATCACCGTCCCTTACAGCGTATGGTTCCACAAAGGCCAAGTACGTTACAATTTAATCCATCCTCTTCTCCCCTATTTCATTTAATTTTGGCATTGAACCATATACCATGATGAAATTTATACTTTACATTATTTTTGGTCATACTTTGGATTTTTTAAATTGGACTGAAACTATGCGATCTTGTGTACCCAATCTGTTTAATTGTTGTCAAGTGTAGTAGTTGTATGTGTATTTTAATTTACTTTACTACTCCATATTGTTCATTTTGTCTGATCTTGTCATCTATTTAAGTTTAGTCTAGTCTGTGATTGAAACTAGTCTAATTTGTTTATGTATACTCTGGACAAAATGCCTAAATCTTGTCTTAACATGTATAGAATGCTAAGTCTAATACTCCGTATTGTTTAACTATGTTCTGTTTAAGTCAAGTCCGATATGACCTAGTCTTGTTTGAGGCTGAAACTAAACAAGGTGAAAACATCTTAATACAAGCACTCACTTTCAGCCATTATACTATACTATGTTGAAGCAATTGTTATGAAAAAGAATTGATACTAGTAAATGAATATAACACTCTCTCCCGTTGAAGTTTGTCATGTTTAATTTGACATAATATTCACGTCAAACAGGAAAGTAGAAATTACATGATGGAAGCTAGTGAACTAATATTTTTTAGAAAACAAGAGAAAAATGAAAATTGATAAAGTTTAGGGAAAATGGAAACTAATAATCCAACCTTTTAGCGGTCTTCTTTCAATAATCCCACCTTTTGATTATTCATGAATAATCCAATCTTTGCACCTCATCTTCATTCATTGGTCCCTAATCGGTTAATGACTTACTATTCCAAGTTATTTTCTTATCTTTGCAAAATATTATCTTTGTGAAAGATGAGATTTATGGTATAATGATTTGCAAAGATAAAAAAATAGCTTGGAATAGCAGGTCATCAACCGGTCATGGACCAGTGAATGAAGATGAGGTGCAAAGGTTGGATTATTCATGAATAACCCAAAGATTGGATTATTGTAAGAAGACCGCTTAAAGGTTGGATTATTAGTTTCCATTTTCCCTAAAGTTTATTAATAGGCTGGGTGCAGAAGTAGTTTTATTTGTGCTTCCATATACTACTAGTCTACTAGTATTAGTTATCTGTTGGTTAATTAAGTGTTAACAACTCTAACCCGAGAGATTACCAATTTTAGTCCTACAACTTTAGACTGTTTTCATTATTAGTCCCGTAAGTTTAGTCATTTGCATGTTTAGTCCTATAACTAATAATTTTTTGCGATTTAAGGACATTTCCCCGAAAAAGAACACTTTCCGACAAAAAATATACCGACAAAGATGCCGTTGGCAATGAAATTTCTGACTGAAAGTGTACTTTTTCGGGGAACTATTTGGTTGTTTGATTTGGCTGTACTCCTAATTTAGAAGGCCGGATTTTGATATGCAAAATCAATGCTTATCTTATCTTATTAAAAACTATTTCAGTTTCTTTTTTTAAGTACGAACAAGGTAATGTTTGATACAAGAGCATTTCTAAATAAAACTAAACATGACTTTTAACTTTCATGGTGCATGACTCAACTTTATTACGGAGTATATAAATAAAGCACGATGCATTTTAGAAATTAAGATAATAAGATGGTATTGCTCTTAAGTCTTGTCTAATGGGGACTCCATGTCTCACAATCTTTTCAGTTGAGCCCCACACTGTAAACATATAACTGGGAAAGTTGGGAAACAATTTTTAAAATTTGTGGACAAAATAAAAAAAAAACGGTTTAAATTCACAAAATTAATAAAAGAAATTAAAAATGAATGGCGAATACGTGCAGGTTGGAGGGTGGCAGACTGAATATGGAAATTTGTTGACATTTGCGACGGTTAGAGGGGCAGCTCACATGGTGCCATATGCGCAGCCGGGAAGAGCTTTGCATCTCTTTAGCTCATTCATCCGAGGAAGAAGGCTCCCCAATTCTACTTCCATTCCTATAGACCATCAAGAATATTATTGGTTATGAATGTAAAAGTACTCTAATCCAACGTTTTGTTCGGTTCGGTGTACATGTAGTATGAGAGTAAGTATCAACATTTTGCAAAATGTCTAATTTTGGACATTGCGCTTGATATTATTGACATTTCGTAGACAAAAAATTACTAAAAGTTTTAGAAATTGAAACAATGAGATGGTTTATTTTGTCACGCGTGCATTGGGTTCATTGTTATATGAATAATGTCCTTTGCATCTTATTGAGTCTTGTACACACTTTTTATACATAAACTTAGTCCTATAGAATGGTTGGAGTAAAAAAAAAAAGACATTTCTAACTTTTTTAGAAGAAAACAATAATAATAGTCCTATTGTATTTTACTTGAAATCTTTTTTCCCTCTTATGTTTGTAATTCTTATGTCATATTGTCATATAGCTTTTGGTTATTGATTTTATTCTTATATTGTGATAAATTAGTAACTATGCCGTACTACACTACAAAAAAACAACGATTTCGGCACGGATTTGGCACGGAGCTTTGACACGGATATGCCAAAATTCGTAGGGTATATGGCACGGATTTGGCATGGATGCGTTAAATCCGTGCCAAATTCCGTGCCAAAGTCGTTTCGTCACCAGCTATTTGGCACGGCGCTGTGCCAATAATAAGTTGCAATCCGTGCCAAACTCACCCAATCCGTGCCAAGTCCGTGCCTATTTCGATGTTTTTTTGTAGTGCTAGCTCCCCTCCCCTCAATTTCCAATTCAATATATAGTCAAACAACAAATCCCTAACCATTGTCGCCTTTATTCTCTTCAACAAAAGAAAAAATAAACACAAATTCACCCGGCCATCTACCTCTTCAACACTACAAAAAAAAACACGGGATTGACACGAAAATTTGGCATGGATTACCGATTTTTCGTGCCAAATAGCTCGTGCCAAAGTTTTTGGGCAGGGATTTGGCATAATCCCTGCCAAATTCCCTACAAAAATCTCTGTCAATCCCGTAACAAATTATTTCAATTTGATCCACATAATATGTTGTGATGTAAATTTATTACACTAAATAGAGTATTGTTGTGTGTATTTCAGCTCAGGTCTCCAATCAAAACAATTCACATACACCATCCAGGATTATTTTGCCACTCCACCAAGGTTTAGCCTCTCACTCTCTTCTCACCGTACCTCTCTAGCTCTCACTCACAAAGAGGAAAGTATCACTCAAGGAGGAAGAAGACACACTGCCTCACTCACACTGCACACACCTCACTGTATGTACTACTACCTCCACTCGCAGAAGAAAGAAGATGTCTCGTTATTATAATTGAGGAGGTGACTGGTGACCTCAATCATCAAAGGTAGGGAGAGTCTGGACAAAACACCAACTGACAGGACACAACGGATAGGTAAGGCCACAGAGCCAAAATTGAATTATTAGAAGGCAACGGTGATACAACTGGCCAAGGAACAGAGTCCCAAGAGATTTAAGAGCTAAACATAGGGTGCATGCCTTAACATAATAAGTGAACGAGAGGCCTTGGTAGGACCAATAATACCTCCAACATTCTCAACCTTATTGGTCCTAGGTGGTGTAAAGTAACAAGTACAAGGTTGTGAGGAGACTCATCATCGGTGAACCATTACAAGTACATCATTCAGATAATACAAGTAATAGATGAGAACCAAAGTTCCATTTCAGACCAAGCGTACCATGAAAATCCAATTCATAATGGACGAACTCTACCAATTGGTCCTCGAGTTCAGAACCAAAACCATCACAAAACCATTAACAAATATGAATGATTTTATATTTTTCAAATAAGTGACTTACTATATTTTTTACTACATTAATCACTCGACATATTTACATAAGTCACGCACGAATACATTAGTAACTCCATCCAATTTATTTTACTTACTGTAATATAGGTCAACTTTTTTAGTTTGGTTTTTTACTTCAATTTATTTTCAATGTATTAGTTTTTTTGGTGTGATGAACCCATAATTATTACTCCGTAATTTGGAAGCATGTCCGAAACGTTTGTGGTTTCCAGCTCACGACATTTTTTCTATTTTATTCGGAAGTTTTAGAAGAACCATAGTTTTGTAAACAATACGGCCAATACCACACTGCCACACTGGGTCATTGATAAAAAGCACATATTGCAGGTTTCTTAGTTTGTTTGTAATTTAATTTTAGAAGTAAAATCCAAAACATCTCATTAAATTAATTGTTTGGTGGTACATATATCCCCACCCAAACTTACCAGAAATATAAATATTACAAACCGCCTTGTACACATCAATATTGATATGGATCATTTTTGTGAGTGAACTTTAATATCATCTCCTACAAATCAAAATCGTATAACTTTCAATTTCGAAATGGCTTCCGATTTGAGCTTGCATTTATTGAATTTTAAAAAATTAGATAGTTTCTTATTATCCTAAATGGATGTCGTGGGCTCGTGGCGTATACATATATTAATGTGCACAAAAATGTAGCAAAAGATAAACCAAACATTTCATACACGTCCGGGTATGATGTATATATAATTTAAGTACATGCATCACACGAGTATAAAAATGTGAGCTCTTTGACTATTAAATCAGTTATTGAGATTATTGTATATACAATGTCAAAGATAAAATAACTAATAAAACAAAATGTTTTACACCCCATGACCTGGCCTTTATGAAACATGGTATATATTTACACCTATACGAAATAAGGTACAAGATCTAAATTAAACAACAAGATATATTTTCTTAGGCTATGTTTGTGAGTTTGGAGGGAAGGGGAAGGCTTTGGAGGAACGTTGTTGGAGGAGAGGGGGGGGGGGGATTTCCAATTATTTATGGTAAGGGTAAAATTAGGTATAAACAACATAGTCCTATTTGCACATTTAGGAATTATTATTTTACTCATTGTTAGAGTTAATATTCCCAAATAGGAAAGAGAGATTGTTTTTTCCTTTTGTTATAACCGTATTTGTAATAATGGTGGTGAGGACACATACATAACAAATCCACTTGCAAGTATTCAAAAACAAGACTAAAATATACTGCTCCAGACCAGTTCTATGGGACGGAGGGAGCACTTCATACTATCTACTTGTGACTTAGCTATGGAATCTTCTTCGGCCCAACTACAAAATAACTTTTCTTCCCTTCCCAATAGCCCTTCTTTTCATATAATTTACGACCATATACGAAAGGAAAATTACTATTATCCCCATAACAGTTACTACGTATGTCCCCATAACAGCTACTACGTATGTCGTAATTACTAATGTAACCTTGCATTTTCAAAAATCAATTAGTTTTACTCCGAGTTTTGATCATTCGATCTCACTGTTTGCACCCGCATTTTAATATTTGTTAAATTAAATTTTATATTTAACTCTCAAATTCAATGAAAATTTCTACAAAATCTACTTTAAAGGTAAAAAACTAGTCACTATTATAATTTATAATTATAAGTCATAGTTGGGGCCTGGACTTGTTGATTGTTATTTTTTTACTTACGTTTTAGTAGAACACGTGTTAGTTAAATTTCTTCATCACAAAATTCATCCAACTTTAATTATGAGGGGTTCCTTATGACCACTTTTAATTTGCCAATCCTTATTATTTATATTTCTAACTCGTTTGGAGCTCCTTTTATTGTTAAATGAGGGGGTCTCATCCTCCTTGACTAAGAATTTAGATATCCACTCATCTAGAGCCTCTTCGTTGACTAATAATAGACTCTCCATGTCTGTTAGAGTTTATTCTTTTGCTCATCCATCGGTAGCATTAATAATACTGTTAAGTTATATTTGTAACCCATGGTTTATGGTTCATCTTTTTTGTGGTGTGTCAGTGATAACATTTTGTGGATCTACTTTTAGATACTTCATCGAAATTAGTCTTGATTTTATAAAAATATTGACGCATCAACATATGTGTTGCGAGACCAAGAGAATGACTTTTTCCATTCGTCGGAACTTCGCCCAATTTGTCCTGGAAAAAAGTGCCCTCAAAGAATATCATGCCTCATAAGTATGTCGTGGCTCCTTGGGAGTTTCTGACTTTCTGCATCTTTGATATACATGATATTCTCTGCGTTCATCTTTGATATACATGATATTCTCTGTGTTGTCATTACTAATAATAATGTCCCATAAATCTTGTCCAAATAAGTCAAATAAAATTGCCTATAGATACTCCATATATTAAAATTGAAAATTTTATGTTTTTAACACCACTTACCAAGTCGTTTGAGATCGATATCCCCCACAATGACTTGTATACTTGCCAAGCAATATCCCAAGCAAGCTTTGTGATGAACATACAAGTGAGCATCGTGATGTTAGGAAGAGTGTTCGCCAGGGAAAACGCAACCACAAATATTTCAACGATGAAGTTTATGCCTTTATGTGCATATGTTAGCTGCGTGGATGGAATCCCATTTGGGTTAGGATTGGTTGCTATAATTATTAATGTTATTTAGTATTGTTACTTAATATTATTACTTCCTGCATTTGTAGCTACGTAGTACTCCGTATTTGTTAGCAGCATTGGCAGTTATTCTTAGTGGACTTAGTGGCTCCACTAAAGTAGCAGTTAACTTAGTGGACTTGGCATTTTGTATGTTATTTATATGCATCCGTGTAACGGAGAAAGTTAGGCAGAAACTTCATCAAACTATTCTTCTTAATCTTATGAACTTTTCTCTTCTCTCTGGTAATTCATATTTGAAGACCCACCAATTGGTATCAGAGAATGGATACCCGTGGCAAATCAAATGCTGAATTTCGACAGGATATGCAGGAAGCTATTGCGCGACATGACAACCAGTTTGCTCAGATTGCTGCTACCCTTCAAGCCATCAATGTTGAGTTACGGGCAGGCCGGATTGCAAGGGAGCAGGCGGAGGTACAATGTTGCAGGATGAATCACAGATGATTGATCTTGCAAGTTAATCTGTGGAACTGGATAATAAAATGGAGAAAACCAGTTCGAACTCAATTAACTGTAATGGAAGATTTAGAATTGATAGAGATAGAGAAGATGGAGTAGAATAGTATTGATCTCAATCGTATCTGTTTACAGAGTATTACATTCTTTTATAGGCTAATATTGTAACTGAATTGTAACTAACAGATTACAACAGATTGAATATAGTTTTGCTGATGTGGCTAAATGCCTAAATCAAGCTGCACTGCATCAAAACTCCCCTGCATCAACTGCTTTGTCCTCAAAGCTGAAAAGATGGAAACTTTTGGACAAATTCTTCAGCCCATATCCAAGAAGCTTCTTCTTTAGGTCTTCCTTGCCACAGAACCAGAAACTGAGTTGCAGCCATATTCCTCCTTTTTACCATTCTCCTTTCCATAATTTCTTCAGGAACTTTTGGTAAACTAGTATCATGAAAAAATTGTGGAAGATTAACTGTTGCAGCAGTAGGGTCAATGCATTTCTTAAGCTGACTAACATGAAACACATTATGGATTTGAGATTCCACTGGTAATGCTAACTTATAAGCAACCTTTCCAATTATATCAATAATCTGAAAAGGTCCAAAATACTTTGGAGCCAATTTAGCATTTGGTCTACTAGCCACAGATATCTGTCTGTACATTTGTAATTTCAAATATACCCAATCACCTATCTGAAATACTCTTTCAGTTCTATGCACATCAGCTAATTGTTTCATTCGGTTTTGTGCTCTTTCCAATTGAAACTGCAGTTCTTTCAACATGTTTTCCCTTTGGATCAAACTTTTATCTACTGCTTCATTAGCTGATTCCCCAGGTAAATAAGGTAGGTGAAGTGGTGGAGGTTGACCAAAGAGCACTTCATAAGGGGTAGTTTTAGTAGCTGTATGAAAAGAAGTAATGTACCACCATTCAGCTAATGGTAACCACTTACTCCATGTTTGTGGGTGAGTGTTGCACATACACCTCAAGTAGGTCTCAAGACATCTATTGACAACTTCAGTTTGTCCATCCGTTTGAGGATGATATGCAGTAGATTTAAGTAGCTCTACACCTTGTAATTTGAATAATTCAGTCCAGAAATTGCTAAGGAACACTGAGTCTCTATCACTTATAATTGATTCTGGTAAACCATGAAGCTTAAAAACATTATCCATGTAAGCTTGTACTACTTCAATTGCAGAAAATGGATGTGATAAAGCTAAAAAATGTGCAGCTTTACTTAGTTTATCCACAACCACCAAAATCACTTCTTTACCGTTGGATTTTGGCAACCCTTCAATAAAATCCATAGATATAGCAGCCCAAACTTTTGTAGGTACAGGAAGTGATTGTAGAAGTCCTGGATATGCAGCAGGATCATATTTACATCTTTGACATACATCACACGCTCTAATGTACCTCTGAACATCCTTAAACATGTTTATCCAATAGAATAGGGATTTAAGCCTTTGAATAGTAGAATCCCTACCAGAATGCCCTCCAATTGGTGAATCATGAGCCCAATATAGCAACTGTTTCTTGAGTTCCCCGTCTGCACCTACAACCAGTTTATTTTTTCTTCTAAGTTCATCATTCTTCCAACTGTAATACATGTGAGATGATGGGTTAGCCTTTAATTCTTCAATTATCTTCTGTAAAGCAGTATCCTTCTCTTGAGATAGCCTTATTTGTTGTAGCATATCAACCTGGATTTGATTTAGAATCACATGAAATAACTGAGAACAAGACATCCCTTCCTTTCTTGAAAGTGCATCAGCAACCTTATTATCTTGTCCCCTTTTATACTGTATTTCAAAATCATACCCCATTAGTTTAGCTACTCAATCTTGCTGGCAATGATTGGTGATCCTTTGTTCCAACAGATATTTGAGGCTCTTTTGGCCAGTCTTGATGATGAAGTGTTTATTAAGCAAATAAGGACTCCATTTCTGTACTGCAAATACTACTGCCATCAATTCCCTTTCATATGCTGATTTGATTTGATTCTTTGGACCAAGAGCCTTACTGACAAATGCAATAGGGTGATCTTCTTGCATAAGTACTGCACCTATACCATACCCAGAAGCATCAGTTTCTATGACAAATGTTTTGTCAAAATTTGGAAGAGCTAGTACTGGTGCAGTACACAGTAGCTTCTTCAAATGTTCAAATGCTAGTGTAGCTTCCTCATGCCAAGAGAACTTATCTTTCTTTAAAAGATCTGTTAAGGGCCTTGCTATCTGACCATATCCCTTCATAAATCTTCTATAGTAACCAGATAGCCCCAAAAACCCTCTCAATTGTTTTAGAGTTTTAGGAATAGGCCAACTCCTTACAGCCTCAACCTTCTGTGGATCTGTGCTTACTCCTTCAGCAGATATAAAATGACCTAAGTATTCAACCTTAGTCATTGCTAAAGCACATTTACTCTTCTTAAGGAATAATGTGTTCTCCTTAAGAATCTGAAAAACCTTTCCCATATGCACAATATGCTCTTCCATTGTTCTGCTATAGATGAGTATATCATCAAAAAATACAAGGATAAATTTTCTGAGAAATGGCTTAAAAATATGATTCATAAGCCCTTGGAAAGAAGATGGGGCATTAGTTAGCCCAAAAGGCATAACTACAAACTCATAATGGCCTTCATGAGTTTTAAAAGCTGTTTTGTGAATATCTTCTTTGTTCATTCTCAGTTGATGATAACCACTTCTCAAATCCAGCTTAGAAAACACAACAGCCCCTCCCAATTCATCCAGTAAATCATCCAATAATGGTATTGGAAATTTATCCTTTATGGTTTGTTTATTCAGGTCCCTGTAGTCAATACATAAACGCCAAGATCCATCCTTCTTCCTCACTAAAACTACAGGTGATGCATATGGGCTGCTACTGTTCTGAATGATTCCCAATTCCAACATCTCTTTAACCAGCTTTTCAATTACTCCTTTTTGCATAGATGGGTACCTGTATGGCCTTTTATTAACAGGTTGAGATCCAATTGTGAGAGGTATTCTGTGATCAAATTCACCTCTAAAAGGAGGTAACCCAACTGGTTCCTCAAAAATGCTAGAGTACTTCTCTATCAATTTGTCAATTTCCTTATTTTGATCATGAATCCTTACTTGAACAGATAATAGAGTAGGGTAGCTTGGAGATAGTACCTTATCATGATCAATAAAATCTGATAACTGTATCATAGCTAACTGACTGCTTCCCTCAGGTATAAGTTTCTGGCATTTCTGAGATGAGATGATTTTAATTTTGTTGCTGTTATCTGAACCTCTTAGTACATGCCTCTTTCCATGCACCTTGAATTCCATTAGCAACTTCTTAAAATCCCAGATTATTAGACCCAATGTTGATAACCATTGAATACCTAGCACAATATCACAACAGCCCAAAGGTAATATCATGTAATCTGCTGTGAATGTGGTATTATGGATCTTCCACTGAAAGCCTTTGCATATGTTGGAAACCTTCATCTTATTACCATCTGCTACGGCTACACACATAGGCTTAATCTCCTCCATTTTACATCCCATTCTCTTAGCAGTATTTTCATCAATGAAGTTATGAGTGCTGCCACTATCTATCAGAATATGCAATGGTTTGTTATTAGCATATCCTGTAACCCTCATTGTTTGAAAGTGAGGTAACCCAGTCATAGCATTCATAGAAATGCAGGCATCCATTTCTACTGGGATATACTCTTCTTCCACCTCTTGTTCTTCTTCCCCTTCAATATAGAACAATTGTGGTTTCTTGTGTTTAGCTGCATAATGTCCAGGAGTATATGGATCACCACAGTACATACATAATCCTTTTGACTTCCTTTCAGTCATTTCAGCTGGTGTAGGCAGTTTGTGTGGTTGTTCTTGATACACAGGTGTAGATGTTTTTGCTGTAAAAGTTCTGGAACTTGGTGTGGGTAACAATGATGATGGTTTATGATTAGCAGCAGGAACAAACAGCTGTTTTGGGTTTATATTCCTTAGTGCTTTCATGCAATTTAGCCAACCTGGCCGCATACTGAACTGAAGTAGGTTTAAACATCCTAACATGCATCTTAGTATCATGTTTGAGTCCGTTAACAAAACAGCTCAATTTATGCTCATCAGACAATTTAAGTCTAGTTAAAATCATTTCGAACTGCTCCAGGTAATCATTCACAGATGCTTCTTGCCTTAAAGACATCAATTCAGCCATAGGATCATCAAATGTTTTTCCAAATCTTTCAAGAATTAACTGTTCATAGTCCTCCCACAAGAGTATATCATTATTGCCTCTATCTTTCATTAATGCATAGTGCCATTGTAGTGCCTTTCCATCTAGATGCATAGATGCTAGCAAAACCTTGACATGTTCTTGAGTTTTATCAATAGTGAAAAACTGCTCACATTTATACAGCCATTCCTTCACATTTTCTCCATTGAACTTAGGAAAATCAACTCTAGTGCATCTAGTAGTAAAATAGTCAGATCGATGATTATTACCAGGCATTAAAGGTTGATCGTGTACACCAGAACTGGTAGCAGTTTGATTACTTTGCACCAGAACAGTCAAATTGGCAAGCATTTGCTCCAGTTTTGCAAATTTTTCATCATTTTCAGCAAACTTCTTATTCATCACTTCATCTACTTCTTTGATCGTTGGTGCCATTAGGTTCGATCAATTCCCAGCTTCTTGAAAAGAATTGACAGCAGATTTGATATGAGTCGTCTCTGATACCAATGTTGCAGGATGAATCACAGATGATTGATCTTGCAAGTTAATCTGTGGAACTGGATAATAAAATGGAGAAAACCAGTTCGAACTCAATTAACTGTAATGGAAGATTTAGAATTGATAGAGATAGAGAAGATGGAGTAGAATAGTATTGATCTCAATCGTATCTGTTTACAGAGTATTACATTCTTTTATAGGCTAATATTGTAACTGAATTGTAACTAACAGATTACAACAGATTGAATATAGTTTTGCTGATGTGGCTAAATGCCTAAATCAAGCTGCACTGCATCATACAAATGGAGAACCCGTTTGCAGATGAGCGTATGCGGAATAACCCTCGGCCTCACGATCCAAAGGCGAGGTTTCCTAAATTCAACGGGGGGGGGGGGGGGGGGGGCTGATAAGCACAATAATTACTTATGTCTTACATAAGTAATTATATTTATCTGTACAAAAATGTGAAGTGAAAACAAGTAAATATTCCCGAGTGAGCAGAAACATGAAATACGGCTTGGAACAACAAAAATAGGATCAAACGTCAAAAGGGGTCGAAAACCGGCACTTCTGGAACAGTTTCGGGCATCAAAAGAGGAAGATAATCGAAGTACAAAATTTGACGCATGAACCGGCGCCGGTCATCACGTATCCGGCGCCGGTCGTTGGATCTTTTTCACATTGCGCTGTTTCCAACCGGCCCGGAATAACCGGGGCATTTCTTCACAGAACCGGCGCCGAACTTGCTACAACCGGTGCCGGTTAGACCGATTTTCTGCTAAAACAGTCCAACGTGCAGAAGATTGTTTATGGGAAAAACTCATCTTCCTCCATATCTGATCAAATATTGCTTCCATACCCGATTGTTAGGCTTGAATAGACTAAAAGATGTCATTCTTTAGCCTATATAAAGCCCTCAATTCATCAAGCAAAGACATTCCATTCCATAGATTAATTCCTAGCTTTTATATTTTTGTTCTTGGTATTTTCTTCAAGTTCTTGAGGAGGAAACTTCAACCTCCGAAATCATTGGTGTTTAGGTATTATTTCCTTTGTAATTTCATGTTCCATGACATTTCAATATTGTATTGTGATTCATATGAGCATTAGAGGCTAATTTCTTAGCTAAGGCTAGGGATGAACCTCTATGCATATTAGGTGTTTGATAAAAGTTCTAAACCAATAAATTGTGATTTATCCTTTATGTTTTGATTGTTTATGATTATGGTGTACAGCATAGAAGTATGTTAAATTTAGTTTATGCTTGCAATTAACGTTGAAGTCTAAACTATGAACATTAAAGGATAAACATATATAGTAGCGAAAATAGAAATATATCCTGTCTTATATGATACAGGTGTGATGTCTTGATATTCAACGGGGGTTTTGGTATATAGATGAATGTAAGCCGTAACGGGACTTACACGTAACGAAAACCACGCTCTCGCTGCCTTAACCGGAGTTGAGAATATATTAGCGACATCGTATTCATAATTATTGGGGAAGAACTATTGTTAAATAACTATTAAAGCATTTAGGTGAATCCCGATTGCCTTAGTAATTCTCATTCTTGTTTAAATCAACCTCAAAGAGCAAAGTTCCTGAAAAACTATACCATTTTATATTCTTTTGCATTCAATACTCGACTTTATAATATCAACCATTTCCCTGTGGATCGACCCGGTATTATCGGTATTTTTATTACTATATCGGCACTTGTACACTTGCAAGTTTAGCCCGATCAGGACCCCTCCGGCTGGCTGTATCAAGCAGAACAGTACTTTGAGTACTATGACGTGGCTCCCAATCTACAGGTGAAACTCGTGTCCATGAATTTGGAGGGTCTTGCGCTGCAATGGTTTCGCTGGTTGATCAAACGAAGATGACCAGTAGCGTGGGCAGAGTTAACCAGGGCTCTACGCCTTCGTTTTGGACCAACGGAGTTCGCGGATCCTTCAAAAGACCTTTCACGACTCAAGCAGACTGCATCTGTTGCCGCTTACCAAGAAACTTTTGAACAACTGTCACATTAAATAGATGATCTGCCTGAGTCTTTTCTCATTGGATGTTTTGTGGGAGGTCTGCGCGACGAGATTCGGCTTGACGTTAAGCCCCTAAAGCCTAGAACTCTCGAAGCAGCTTTTGGGCTAGCCCGGCTAGTAAAGGAGAAATTGTTGCTAGTTGCACGTACTTCGTTACGGGTGCGACCAACGACTTCCAAAGTGCCAGACAAGAGCAACATTCTCGGACCTCCACCGGTGGCACGCTTGGAACAACCGAAGTCAACACATCCAATTAAACGGCTACCTTTGGAAGAGATGCAGCGCAGACGTTCGTTAGGCCTTTGTTTTTCTTGCAATGAGCAGTTTGCACCAGGACATCGCTGCAAACAACCTAAACCTATGTTGTTGAAGATGGGAGAATCATGTGAGGAATCGGTACAAGATGACCTTGAGAGCAATGAGATTGATATACCCCCAGAAATCTCAATTCATGCCTTCTCTGGGTGGTCGGTGCATCAAACATTGCGGCTTAAGGCCAGGATCGGGAAACATGAGCTTATTGTGTTGATTGACAACGGTTCCACTCACAACTTTATTCGGGATAAACAAGCAGAGTCTATGCAACTACCTTTCAAGCCAATGCCAACGCTTAATGTTAAAATAGCAAATGGGGAGCCTCTTCGATTCAAAGGGCGGATGGAGTGTGTGCCGCTTCAGATTCAAGAGGCCCACTTTGAAGTGACATTCTATGCATTGCCTCTCGTCAGTATCGATGTTGTGCTGGGAGTGCAATGGTTGGAACAACTAGGGTTAGTTCTCAATGACTGGAAGCAAAAGCCAATTCCACTTCATTCACAAAAGTTCAATATAGGAAATCTACACATCTGAACCCAATTTCACATTCGTAGTTCGTATAAACATAGATGATGTATATATATATATATATATAAACCTAATTCCTGCTAACTTCAATCTGGAGTGGCACAACCGCACAAATATGTTCGCACATCTCTTTTTTCCTTTAGAGAAGAAGATATTTGAAAGAAAAGTTATGCTCCGTAATAGCCTATGACAATTTCATAAACGGAAGATGTGGTGTGGATATAAATTCATTCTTTAATTTAGGATTGCATTGGAGCACAAATAATATTTTCAATGTCTGTGTGACCACGTCAGCTTCACGGGCCTTCTACATAAATGACATGTCCATCTTTTACAAGATACAATCCACGATACCATTAAAGATGCTCTTACTGAGGTTAACAATATCGTATACTCATCGCTCATCCGCTACTTTGTACAAAGAAGAAGCATAAAGGCACCACCAAATGGGAGAAGAGGCATTGGTGGGACCCAACAAAATAGGAGATAAAATTTTTTTAAAAAATGTTGTAACTTTTTTTATTTGTACTTCTATTGTCACAAGAAATATATCAAATTCATAATTTTTTATTAGCTTTCATATGACACCAATATTATATATAAAAAATAAATTTGAAATTTATAAAAAGTTGTTTTTGAAAATGTTATAATTTTTTTATTTGTACTCCGGTTTTTTTTGCACACATCAAATTAATTGTCTCATTTCTTTAAAAAAAAACCATACAAAAGCAGCTACAGTATAATAGAGTACCGCCACATTTCCGCTACATATTTGTAAAGTGTTATACTCCTTAATAGTTTATTTGTACTCTAATAGTTACAAATAATATATAAAGATTCATAACTTTTGTTACGTTTCGTATGAAACGTAACAAAAAGATGTGAGTTTTTATATTTTATTTGTAACAATTAGAGTATAAATAATATGTTATAACACTGTAGCGGTAATGTGGCGGTACTATACTGATACTGTAGCTGTTTTTGTGTGTTTTTTTTTTTTTCAAAAAAGAAATGAGATACTTAATTTGATACATACCAAAAAGAAAAGACAGATAAACAAATACAGAGGGAGCAATAAGAAATTATGTATTTCGGTATATTTTTTTAGACCATCCGAATACAAAAATAGGTATAACACTCTAAGAAATAATTTTTTGAAAGTGCTAAATTATTTGTTTATTCTTACCTACGAAATATTAGTGTCATATAAAAGATAATAAAATGTTATGAATTCCGATAAAATTTTTAAAATAATCTGTATACAAATAAAACAATTACCTTGTATAACACTTTCAAAAACAGCTTTTCTTTTAAATCTAATTTTTTTTAAAATTTTTATATATACAATATTGGTCTTATATGAAAGATAATAAAAATTATGAATATTGATATATTTTTGTGACAATCGGAATACAAATAAAAAAGTTACAACATTTTTTAAAAAAATGGGATTTTCTAGTTTGTTGGGTCCCACCAATGCCTCTTCTCCAATTTTGTGCTGCCGGTGGTTCTTCTTCATCGTACTGGCGGATGAGTTGGCAATCATCAACTTTGGTTAGCATAGTAGTACGTTTGGAAATAATTTTAACGCAACATCAATTTGGTAAATACTTTTTAATTCAACATTAATTTGGAAAATATCTCCCTACAAATAGCACATAAAAATTTCTTTTGTTCTCACCATGTTTTAATCCTATTTAGACGACATTTAATTCTATACAAGTAAAATTCTTCACTCTTGATCTTGAGAGTACAAAGTTGATAAAAAGGGATCCTAGTAAATCACTAAATCGTCAGCTTTAGATGGACACGGGCATATTACATAAATACATATGCATAGGTATAGTCTGCACATGGGAATTCAAGACTTGAAGTTTACATATCATAGAGTATAAATCATGTAGCGAGCCCCCCCACCCTCTGGTTCTGTCGTTATCAAATTGGTAAATGATAAGGAGTACTAGTTTTATCCATTTTTACTTAGGCTTCTTTAAGTTGTATTCTAGTTTTATCCATTTTTACTTAGACTACTTTAACTTTTACCATCGAATGGTAAACTTTGATTAATTATTTAAATTAGAGTGATTTGTCTAAATAAGACTAAAACAAGTGGAATTGCAAAAACAGGACTTCTATGTTTTATTTAACAAAAATAGGACTAAAAAGAGGTAACCTGACAAAACTGCCCTTCATTAAAAAAGACGCACACCATCGATGCACAACTGATGCGATCCTTCCTCAGACGGCAAAATTGAATCTCTCGTCACCATCGTCGATTGTGGCCTCACCTGCTTACCCAGGTACGTACTCTTCTTCCTCCTCCCCTCCTCCTCCTCCTCCTCCTCCTCCTCGTCCTCCTCCTCCTCCTCCTCCTTCTTCCTCCTAATCTTTTCCTTTTTTGGTCTTCTCCTTCCCATCCTCTTCGATGTTGGGTCTTCTGTTCTCTTCCTCTTTAGATTTCAATTTTTTTATTTAAATTTTAATTTTTGAAAGTTTCAAATGAAGATAAATATGAACCTGAATCTCTTATTATCAATTTTGAATCTCAAAATTCCCTGACTAATTATTCCATAAAATGTCACTTTTTGAATAAGAGAATGTCATTATTTTTGGGTATTTTTATAAATTGTTACTTTTATGTCATTACAATATTTAGAAATGCCATATTGAGAATGTCACGTTTCATTATTGTTTCATTATGCATATTAAGTGACATTCTCGCATATCAACCGGCATTCCTCGTGGAGGGCAGATCCTTTGTCACTTTTATGTCATTACAATATTTGGAAGTAGAAAATGTCACTTTTTATGACATTACATTTGCTAAGGTGACAATTTCAAAGAAGAAAATGACATTTCGAGAGTAATAAAAGTGACATTTTCGAAACAGAAGTGACAGTTTTAGATTGTCATCTTGATACATGTAATGTCACAAACGCGGCATTTTTTTTCAAATAACCAATAATTTTGACATTCTCATAATATACAAGTGGCATTTTACTGAATAAATAAAATCAAATCCAAAAAATCCAAATTATTAAAAATCCAAAAAATCCAAAGAAGAAGAGAACAAAGGACCAACAATTTGAGGAGGAAGAGGAGGAAGACGAAGAAGAGGAAGGAGGAGGAGGAGGAGGATACCTGTGGTCGACGGTGGAGTTGCGGTACGTAGCCATAGTCGATGGCGGAGCTACTGTCAAGGGATGTGTGGAGTGCTGCTGCTACAATGAACTTCTATCGTAGATTGCAGAAGGGGCCAGCGATGTGTTGCGGATGTGCGTGGCCGACGATTTGCAGAAGGGAGCGAGAGATTGAGGTTTTAATTGCAGAAGGGCAAAAGTGTAATCTGGAGTCCCATTTAGGCAATTTAAAACTTGAAGTCCTATTTTGGAGTTTTAACTATGTATTAGTCCCATTAGTATAATTTCTTTTTAAATTAATATATTTATGTAAAATTCAAAAACTTTATACCTTTAAGATAATATCTTTGATAAAGACTATTTTTTATCATTTTCACATTATCAATACTATGTATACGTACAAACATATAACCGGTCACGGTTAGATACTATTACTACATACTAGTACTACTATACGTATCATTTACTTGAAAAATCAAATTTGGCAAAATAAAAAGAGATGTCTAGCGTATATGAATGTATGTGTGTGTCTATATATACTTGTATACTATCGTATTAGGTATATATGACCTCTGATCACACTAAGGAGCAATCATATATCCATATCAAAAAACACAAAAAGACGTATATATATACTGGCAATTAGCTAGCTGCCATAAATACACATTATATATACACTTCCTGGATCCCACCCACTTTGGTTAATCTATTTAACTACTCGTTATATATATGTATTCCCAAGAAACATTCTTATTATGTACATATGATCGCCCCCAGCAAAGTGTAGAGGCAAAATGATAAGTTTGGTTTTGATGCTCTGCATTTGGACCCATCTCACCGGGATCTCCCAAGGCCAGCTCAGGGTCGGCTTCTACGACACCACCTGCCCTAACGTCGAGTCCATCGTCGGCGGCGTTGTCCGTGACGTCGCCGCCTCCAACCCCAAAATTTCTCCGGTCTTGCTCCGCCTTCATTTCCACGACTGCTTCGTCCAGGTCCGTCCATTAATAATTACTAGCTAGCTAGCTGGACGTGAGGTGTATGTAGCTTTAATTTAATTTTCTTTGGTCGTTGCAATAAATAAAAAACGAAGTTGTTATCATTTGTGAAAGAGTTGTATATACCGAGTCTACAGGAATAAAAACGTTTGTTTATTTCAAAATCGAATTGTTTTGTTTTCACATTATCAAGGAATTGTTTTGTATTACTCAAGGTTTCAATCGAATTGTTTTGGCACATGGATGGATTAAGATAGTGAGTATTGTGTGGTAGAGAGAGAAGTGTGTAAAAATTGTCGCGAACCACAAATTATTTAACAAAAAGCAAAAATGAAAGTTTATTTTGGGACATCCAAAAAGAAAAGTTGGAAGTATTTTTAGGGACAAAGGAAGTAGTATTTTTCAACTCGACATTTCTCACACCTATTTCGACAATAAAAAATGGCATTCCGATTTTGAAATTTTTGAACATCTTTACTTCTATTTTGAGAATTTACTTGTGTTTCGAGAATTTTCCCGAGTAGTTGTTATAGAAAAAAGTTCTAAATGTTATTAATAAATGAAGGGGTGTGACGGGTCGATACTGGTAGATAACGGGGCGACGTCGGAAAGGCACGCGTTCGGGCATCAAGGGGTGGGTGGGTTTGAGGTGATAGAGAGAGCGAAGGCGGAGGTGGAAGCTGTTTGCCCCGCCGTCGTTTCCTGTGCTGATATTGTCGCGTTGGCCGCCAGAGAAGCTGTTGTCTTGGTACGTTTGTCTGTTAAGTAAATTATTGAAAAATATTACGCTTTATATTCACACATTTGGATTAAACTCATTGTAATTGGATAAAATGAAAGTTGACAAAAAAATAATACTCCCTGTCTTTTATAACTTTGTCAACTTTCTTTTTTTTGTCCCAAAAATTTTGTCACTTTTTCTTTTAATCAATCAATTTGTGGCTCCTGTTATTTCTCTCTCATCTGCACAAATATCTATCACATATTTTTTACTTTTATTATTCCAAACTTGCCAAACCTTTAAGGGATGGAGGGAGGGAGAATCACATTTTTATGTCATTAAATTAAAGAAATAGCACTCCATATTAAAATAAAGGAAATTTTTATTCTGTTTTTGTTTTCTTTCTTTCACTGTTTTGTATTTATGCCAAAACTGGGAACATTATAACTCCCTTTTTAGCAAAAAAATGTACAGGTAAAAAAGGCTGCAACTGCAGTAACAATATATAATTCGACGGTAATTAATTAATGAATTAATGGGTGCTGTGGTATACGTAGACAAAAGGAGCGAGGTACGAGGTGGAAATGGGAAGGAGGGACGGAACGGTGTCGGATTTGTCGTTGGCAGATGAGATGCCGGACATTGATGATTCCATCCAGACCCTCAAAGACAAGTTTATGAAGAAAGGACTTTCCAACAAAGACCTTGTTGTCCTCAGTGGTAATTTCACTCATCCCTCATCTAAATTTTGTGGGGTTTTCAGTAGTTGGACAAGGCACATGACCAACCTAGCTACCTAGTCATCATTTATACTACTACCTCCGTCCCATTTATATTGGGACGGAAGAGGGTGACACAGTTATTAAGAAAAATGGGTTTGTGTGGTTGATATTAATTGATAAAGTAAGAATAAAGTAAGAATATAATGATTTAGAGCCACACAAACTTTGCCAAATATGGTATGAGACAATTTAAGTAGGACATCCCGAAAAGGTAAAACGGGACAATATAAATGGGTCGAGAAATGGAGGATTAAAAATGTAACAATGATAATAGTTGAAAAATGAAAAGTGACACTTTTATGAAAGTGGAAGGACAAAATATGAAAAATCTCAAAAACAAGTGTCAAGTATGTGTTTTGCGCAATTAAGCAAAAAACAAAAAACGGAAAAATTCTAATTCGAGTATCAAAAGTGTCGCGACATAACACGACTAAAAGTGGCAAAAGTTCCTTCGTGTGATTTGTTTTGTTTCTTATTGAAGTATTATTTATGCTTATACATATACCTCGATAAACTCGTTCTTAGTAAATTAATGTTCAGTAGTAATTTGGTCTGATTTAAACTAATGTGATCTGAACTTCTTAAATTTGGTTAAATGATGTACGTATATCATCTAATTTCAAGCATGTTTCTTCAATTAACATATTGTCGTCGTTGAAATTGATGTCAATTCTCTATGACCTATATGAAATAGAGGCAAACAATAAATAACATATTGGCTTCGTTGAAACTGATGTCAATTCTCTATGACCTACTCCGTATATGAAATAGAGGTAAACAATAATTAATACTCCATACTTTGTAGTATATTGTCTACTTAAAGTAAATCAAATGTCGTCTTCCCCTAATAGTAAGTGTTCTTGTGAACTTTTCCCACGTCTTTTAGAAATTATTATTATAGCCGGTTGTGATGTTATCCTTGCATAGGAGAGGTCTCGTGTTCGAGTCTCACTAGCACCAGTGGAACTATGCTCCCCCAAAAAACCCTTCAAGTGGTAGGGCCAAGTGGTGTATACTAACCCGTAGGGCCAAGCCAAAGTTGGGTTTCTAGGGTAAGGGGCCGTGAAAGCGGTGGAGCTGATCACTATAAAAAGTTTACCCATATCTTAGTTTGACCGGTGGGCGTAGCTCAACTGGTAGCGAGGGAGTGCCACAAGGGTTAGGTCTCGGGTTCGAATCCCGACAACTGCGATGAGGGGTTATTATGCTGAAAAATGCATAGGGCTTCTACAAGTATCGGGGACAGAGCCACACTCTCTATCTGTCAGATTGTGATTATAGTCCAATTTACATCCTCCCATCGTGTCGTCCGGTCGGTGTTGGGGGGCCTCAGGGATGGGGTGTCATCCTTTTTAGAAATTATTATTATAGTTTTTATTAAATATTAGCACTCATATATATAGAAAGATAATAATAAATGACCTCACACCATGTGCCAATAGAAGATAGAGGCGTCAAAAGGCGTGTTTTTCTACTATTGTTAAATTTTATTTTATGGGTAAATGTGTGTTTTAATTTGATGATGGGTCAACTGGATGACGAATGTGATGCATGGATGCCAATTGTCATACTTAATGATCCTGAACCAAAAAGTGGGTTTCCTTCCATGCTAGAGAACCAATGAAAGTGTACACATTTTGATGTACACTCTCTCACGCACTCTCTCACGCACACAGAATTGTTTGTTCACAAAGAAATGTGTGTGGACAAACAATTATGTGTGTGTGAGACAGACGAGTGTCCAAAAGGTGTACACTAAAGTGTACATCTGGTACAGTTCATAAAGAAATACTTTTCAACTACTGATAAGGAGAAATTTAATTTGATTCGATAGTCGATGCCCCTTTTTCTAACTCAGGTTTAGTTCACGTTAAGTATTCTGGACAATTTCTAACATTAACCGATGCCACATTTCTATTGTATGACTACACTTCTATGATATGTGACAACTTTAATGGAATAAACAAATAAAGAAAGCATGACTGCATGAGGCAAAGAAAGTAGGACAAAATGTGTTACTATCTAATTCTATTTTGTTCTGATTGGATTTGTATTGCTTAATTAAGTCTGTTTCATACTATGTACAAAGTATGATCTAGTTTGTATTTTGTAACTAAAATAAGATGAAATTTGTGGCATGCGAAAATAATTTCAGCTGCACACACAATTGGTACAACGGCATGCTTCTTCATGACCAAACGCTTATACGACTTCTCCTCCCCTGGCGGTGGTGCCGACCCGGCGATAAACCCGGACTTGCTGCCGGAGCTAAAGGCGACGTGCCCGCAGAACGGAGACGTCAACGTCCGTTTGCCGATCGATCACGGGAGCGGGGACAAATTCGACAACCAAATATTACAGAATATTAGGAGTGGGTTTGCAGTGTTACAATCGGATGCTCGGTTATATGAAGATCCATCAACCAAGAATGTGGTTGATTCCTACTTTGGCTTTTTACCATTTCTTGGGCCCTCCTTTGAAGATGAATTTGCTAGTGCGATGGTTAAAATGGGCAGAATTGGTGTGCTTACTGGGTCTCAAGGAACCATTAGGCGTGTGTGTGGCTCTATTAGTTAATTAATTAATTCAATTATTATTTGAATGCTAGCTGTATATTTTTTATGTTACGTATATACATAAAAACATTTACTATTTATATCTGTATAAAACAGGATGTATTAAACATAAATAATGTGATCTACCACATCTGAATTACATTCATATGGGAATATGGGATGCTTCCTTTGTTTAAAGAAAGCTTGTAAAAATAAGTAATATTGTCTAGGTTCCTCTACATTTTGAATGGGAAGTATTTTTAGACTCCGTATGGCATGAAACTGGCTTAATTTCACGAGATTTAAGTATTGTGCAGAGACAATTTTAGTAATCATCTTTGAGATTTTTCAGATATAGTGCTATCAATTTCATAAAATTGACATTTCTGGTCATTCAACTATAATCATTGTGACACTTTTAGTCACCCATTTTATGCAGAAAATTATATTAGAAGATAAAAAATGTAAGTTTGCCAATACTCAAAAAATTAAATGTGGGAAATTTGCACAATAGTTGAAGGACCAAAAACGGGAAAAAATACACAAAAGTACTAATGCATGGTAAGGAGGTTCATTTTTATAAGCACTTGTTGTGATGAAATAATCATACTCGTCTTCCTCTATTATTAACTAAGGTATTCTATCAAAATTATTTAAAGTCGGATTTATAGCACTGAAATTAATTGAAAACACTTGAACATGTTAAAATTGATGAAATTCTGGCTGAAGTGTTTGAATTGGTCGAATTTACCTATTTATGAAAAAGTTAAAAAATTTTGTATTTGATAAATAAAGTAAACTAATAAGATTGATAAAATGAAAATGAGGATTGCAAAATGGGGACTAATGTGAAATTGATGAACTAATACGGTACTTCAAGTCCTCAAAGGCTCAAATAGGCCATCTTCGTAAACTCTTCTCATTACTAAAAACATAAATGTCATATAACTAAGTAGCACGTACCTGATACTTTAAAGACAAAGAAGTGTGTTTAAATGCGTTAATTGTTTCTATATTACATGATGAAGTGTGGAGATGATAATATTTAGTTGTTTGTCCATTCCATTGAAAAACTGTCAATTTCTTCGTATAGATTTATCCATGCCGACAACTTAAACTGTCAACTTATCAACTAATAAGAGATTTTAGGAGTATAATTGCCAATAGATCAAACAAACCAATGATGTTTCTAAAAATATAGAGACAATTATGCTTTCGATATGAAGAAATTATCAAGAGGAGACAAATATGTTTTAGACAAATTAATTGAATAATATAGAAATATAAAAGCACACTTTGTAGATAAGAAAAATCTACCAAATTTCTCTAAAATAATCGAATCTCAAAATTGTTCTGATAACAAAAACAAAAGGCTATCTCCCCAACTTGAAGTTGAAAAAAGATTCAAGGTGAACCCCTAAAATTAAGCAAAACTGCATAAACATCAACGGATCAACCATAAAAACCTGAACTTTAAGGAGTGTAGATTTTAAGGTGAACCCCACACTCCAATTTGTGTATGAAAGATGCATTAGGTATTTGTCTTAAAACCCAGCTAACAATTCTTTAATAAAAGCATCAACGCAACAGATGATATCAGCCAGTTTTAAAATTTTAAATGATCAAAAGGTTCTGCATTTAAAATTAGATTAAAGAAACTTTATGGACAACTTCTCACGGTGAAACAATTTTCACAAACCTTACTCATCAAGATAAAAAAAATGCTTTTTTTTCAACTCATTAAACAACTACAAAAACACTTATTGCAAAGCTAAGTCGTTTAAGCTAACACAGATTTTTTATAACCTTAAAATGAAATCCAATAATCAATTAGTCACCCTTTAAATAAATAAATAAAAAGTGTTAGAAGATCATCATGTATATCTGAGGGCATGGAAATAAATAAAACGCAATCAATCACACCTGAACAATAGAATACCATTCAAGTAATCAATTAGTCACCTCCTCAACATTCACCACATTATTTTCCTTGTTCTTATTTAAAAAGAAGGAAATAAATAACAATCAGGATAACAAACTTCCTCTGCTCCTGTTTAACTTATTACCATATCTTAATGTTGTAATAAGCATTGAAAACTAAAATCAGAATAGTGCTAAGTGTATACATACATACATGAGTTGATTGTGTGCATCTTCTACAATGCTAATTAATAACAGTTTCCTTCAATGCTCAACATGGTATTGAAGTCATATATGTTGCCACTTGCCTATATGTTGCCACTTGCCTGTATTGTTTCTCAAAAGTCAACAGATCAGCCATGCTCAGCAATGACCTTTTTTCAAACCTTGTTTCTTTTCTTTTTGCTTTGTCCTCAAAATCTTGTTCAGGGCAATGTCATCCACATTCTATCATCTTGGTGTAGTGCCTTTGTTTCCTAGTGTGGCTATGATAAGTTAATCACTACAATGTATGAAAAAATATTTGTGTTCATAGCTCAATGCAAAAAGGACAACAAATTGCTCCTTTGACAAAACTAAAGAACCGAAACGACATAGTAATGTAAATCAATGAAAGTACTATGAGTACAATTAAACCAAAGATTATTCTCACAGATAGCATATGAATCAAATTAGGGGTTCTAGTTAAAGATACTTATTTACAAATTGAAAAAATCACATGAAATCAAAAGCAAAACTCAACTTTTGACCATATACCATGAAATTTTCTAAATCATAAGTGTTTGATTAAATGCATTGGCTACATATCGAAGTATATCAAAAAATTGTATATATAAGAACCATAATAGTCTCCTTTCGTACTAAATAAAGAAGAAGAAAACACAAGAGTAAAGTTGTAAACAACAAAACTATTACATATTCAAATTAAAAGTTTCAAATGACTTAGCAAAGTATGGAATAATTAACTCTAATAGTAAAAGGAAATTGCTTACTTCATACAACTCTATTATTAATAAAAAAAAATGAGGAAATATATCTCATCGGATACTTGATATCTAGGAAAAATATACATCTTTCTTATATCCTTAACCTTGTCCTTTGAAGTGTAGTAGTTTGCTCTTCTGTATGCTAGGCTGTGCCTGGATACATAAACACTCCATACTCCCACCTCTTAGGTAGCAACACCATGTTCCTTTTTTGTTCCAACCAATTCAAGTATGATAATCTAGGCAGCCCGAAATATGATGCCTTCTCTTTTTTCATATTGATTTCAAGTAAATCCTGGCATTGATGGGAACAAATAACAGATTAATGTAATTATCTGGAAATAGCAGTAGGGTTATTTTCACAGTGTTGCTGAAATAAGTTTAGTTGCTTTCATATTTTTTCAAGTAAATTCTGCCATTCATTTGGAATGAATGACATGTGAATATGATTATCTGGAAATTGCATTAAAGTTGTTTGGCTAGAATGTGATAGAGATCTTATTGTATTATACGCTCCGACAACAACTATCAAAATGTGAAAGGTGTTATCACTGACAATAAAATCCATAGTTTCATTCAAGAAGCATTAGTATTCTTAGGATTCTTTACAAATTAGCCAGAAATAAACACATTTATTTTGTTATCACTCTATAGCTAAACAAAACAAAATGTCCCCCCTGTATAGTTCGAATGAACTTGAATATTATTCTTAAATTATGTGTATGTCTTCTTTGAGAACACAAAACCTATTCTCGAAGTGTTCACAAATTAAGCCCTAGACCAAGCAGAAGTGTTCATAAATTAAGCCCTATAAGTTTAAAACAAAATCTAACCTGAACTCCGGTTAAAAAGTATATTCCCCACAAATGTAAATAAAAAGTAGAGAAACATGAAATCATGTAACTTGATGTAAAGTTACATAGCAAACTGGTATGAAAATAATTTTATTTTGGTGAGCCTATATCTACTACCCTTGATTCTTTATTTAGGAAGTTGTGACATGACAAAAATATATCTCATCGAGTGAGTTGTAAAGATTGGATTAGTGCTCTCTCGAGGATGGATAGATTCTTCAAGACGGCTTAGACTCTTGTGGAGTCTTTGAATGCTGATTTTAGCTAGTTATGAGGGTTAGGTTTTGGAATTTCAGGGTTTTTGAGATGGGATTGAACAGAAAAGGGAATTGAGAAGAACCTGAGATGGGGTGAGTGATGGTGTAGTGACGTCTTGCTTCGTTGACGGGGATGAGGAGCGTTTCGAGACTGGTGAAGTGAGAATGGAGAGAAGCAGGGCAAAGATGGCCAGGAGAAGCGGCACCGATTTGATTGCAGGGGCGGTGGCATCTTCTTCTTCGACCATGACTTGGAGGAGCGATGTGAGGAATTGAGAGATTTTCTATGGCTATTCGATTGAAAATGAGACTACGGATGAGGAGATCGATTGAAGTGTTGATGAGAGATGAGGTCATGAGGGTGTTCGATTAGGCGGAAATGAAATAAGCGGTTTACCCACAGCCATAGATCGAAACGGAATCGTGCGGATGAAATGGCCTAGCCAATGAGCGGGAAAATGAGGCTCTTTCCAAAGTAATGCAATTGTGTAGAATGATTCATTAAATTAATTTATTTTAAAAAAAAAACTATACCAAAAAATCAGATTTTTTCCCCTCTATAAATAGACACCAATGAAGGATATGTTTAGTCACTTTGAAATTTATCACTTTTTTTCCTCTTGCATCTGATTTTATCTGTTTTAGCAAACTTTTCTTCTTGAAAATTGATCCAAACCGTTCTCCCCTAGATACTACTATACACCAAAAGCCCCTCATTCCAAAGAATTCCTCATTCTGGTCTTCAATGATCTGATTTGGTTTGGTCTGGTCTGGGACTGAAAAACAGTCCAAAAGAAAATATCCTAAATAAATTAATAAAGGTGGAATATATAAAAACTAAGGAGAGAGAGTGTAAAAATTAAAATGTGACCTAGGTCACCATAGTGGGGAGAAATTGTGATAGGTTAAAGGGGATTAAGTTTTTGGAGGAAAGTGATGTGGAAGAGAGAGGTGAGGGTCAAAACCCACCACCATTGTGGATGCTCTTAGAATGGAACCTCGTGTCTTAACAGAGTTACAAGGAGCTAGATGGAATGAAAAATGCGACATCAATAGAGACATATACTTAGAGAATTAGAGAAAACTAATGAAAATATTGCCCCGAATTAGAAACATTTTAACTCTTGTCAAAGAAAATGGCATCAATTTTTTTTTTCATTTCAAGGTGGCTTTCTAAAGGCTCATATTGAATCTCAAAGTGTTGATCGGTCCCCAACGCAGACAGAAGTAATGGGTATTCTAGTGCGATGAAGGAAGGATGTAATAGGGTGAAATATTTTGAGTCGGGTGCTTTTACAGTAGCATAAGGAGTTTTGAAATATTATAATCGGGAATATAAACATACTCAAAAGGAAAAAGTGGCTACAATATCTCTTTTGGTAAAAGATTGGAGAATTGTGCAGGCGCAGCACATGCGATTGCAAGGGCAAACGTATCTATCTCAAATCATAGTGGTATGTTCTTACTGATTCAGTTTTATTGTTTGTTGTAAGGCACGCTGACTAACTATATGATAGCTTATTGAAATGTTCTTAATGATTCAGTTTCATTGTTTGTTGTAAGGCACGTTGACTAACTATATGATAGCTTATTGAAATTAGACTTTATAGTCAACTTTTTTCTTCCAAAACCGTATGTCTAGCAACCACCCTATCTAATAAAATAAGATGGGAAAAATTCTCAAAATATGACTAAAACATATTAAGTTTCTCAAAATATGAGTAGCTATGTTTTTTCCCGAATTATGACTAAAAATCGGGGGGGGGGGGGGATTTTGTCATATTATAATGTGGAAGGACGAAAATGCCCTGATTAAAAAAAGATGCATTTTGCACTAATTTCAGCCTTGTAAATATTGCACTTTATGAATGCGTTATAGCACAACATTTATAGCACTTTATGACGGTATTCACTGCACAACATATAATGCACTTCATGCACTTAGGTTATGACACTTCAGTTTGTCCTTTTTTTAGTTTTAATAATTTTAGTTTTTACGTTTAATTAAATCCAATGCACCCATGCGAGAGCCATGACAAAACATTACAAAAATGTTAGCATTTTATAATTTTTTTAGATTTGATAATTGCAGTTTATATCAATGTTAATGATCTACATTATTGCACTTTTTGTCAAAATCACTTTATATATGGTCATATCATTGCACTTCTTTGTCATAATCATTGCACTTCTTGTGATATTCACGGCATTACATAAAAAATATTCATTGCACACTGTCCTCAATCGTCTTCAACCTAGGGTTCTTCTTCAATCTTGGGTTCGTCTTCAACCTCGACCGTCTTGCTGAAGAATCTGAGTTGTTGGAGCGGCGGTCCGGCCATCACCATTCTTTGGCAACATTAGTTATTACCCTAATTTCATTAAATAGAAGAAGAACCCAACAAACCGTAATCTCAAGCGGCAAGAGATCAAGCACGCTGGTTACGGAGGCACGAGGCAACTGTGCGGTGGGACGGCGGCGGCCAGGGCAAGCTCGGCAGTGGCAGTGAGTGCGGGCTGGACGTACGAAGAATGAGAACACGCGACTGTGCAGTTAGACGGAGGCGATGAGCAGGCGGACGTACGGCAAGGCAGCGGCTGGGTGGTGGCGGGGCGACAGAGGTACGTGGCGGCTGGGTGGAGGCTGGGCGGCGGTGATATGCACTAATTAGTAGTGCATAAGTGTACGTTTTTATGTTTGATTTGTGTGTATTGTTTATCGTTTTATTTAGTTTGTAAACATTTGTGTGATTTTAGTTGTAATTGTATTTTAATCTTCATTTGTAAGTTGGAAAGTAGAATTAAGAAATAATGTTGTTGGAAAGTGTTGCATATGTTGTTTTCTTGATGACTAACCATGCAGGAATAAAGGATAGACTTGGTCTATGAATCGCTTTTGAATCGCTTTTGCATTAATTACTAACTAACCATGCAGGTTGGATGTTGGTATACGTTCTGACTAGAACAAAGAAACTGAACTACACTTGGTCTATATGGATCATAATAGATGCGTGCATGGTTATGTCTTTGGTGTGATATCCTTCCTTACGTGATTGCATGATTAATGGAAAGTATCTTTAATGGAGCATTTGAAATATTTCTAAGAAAAGGTCCACTTGCTAATTGCATTAAAAAGGAATATTTTTAAATAACATATGAGTACACGAAGCATCATGCATAGCTTGATAAATTAAGTATGGAAGGAATCTTTGCTTATAAATGCTCTTTGACCGTTGCATGCTTAGTAAGGAAAATTTCCTTAACCTTTTGAGATTGACCGAAGCCTATTTTGTAAAGAACAAAAAGCCACCTAGAGTTACTTCATCTTTATTTAATCACACGATTTTGATGTACAATTGATATACTAATTGATCACAAGATCTTGGTGTCTTAAGTCGGCTACCTAAGTAAATGAGCTCGGATATGGAAGCTTGTATGCAAGGAAAGCAAATTGAATATTTCAAGGCAAGTCCAATCATCCAATGAAGGAAAGAAGAGCCAACGATTGTCAAAGAGAGAGCCTATATATTCGAGCAGTATAACAAGAAGAGGCAGTGCTTGACTAAGAAAAATTAAGAGGGATTATTCGAGAAGAAATACAAAGTCCAAGGCGCCTGAAACTGCTTATACGGAGTTCTAGATAGAGTTCTCTTTTCTTTATCATATTGTACTTGGGAAATTGAGGCTTAGCTAAGTGTAGCTGTCTCGGGTTGGGTTAAGTGTGTGTGAGAGCTTTGTGATAAAGCTGAGAGGCTCTCTACCCAAAAGGTAGAGATGCATAACTCTTCATAGAGAAGATAGAGTTAGGGAGGCTCAAGGGTAGATTAGGAGAATCACTCTTGTAATCTTTCAAAGGCTTGATTAGTGAAGTTGTTTAAAATTCCTCCGAGGGAGGTCGAGGCTTTTTAATCCCTTTTGAGCCAAGAGATTTTTCCTCGTTAAATCCTTGTGCACTTTACTATTCTGCAATTCCCTTCACCCCTCACTAGAACTTGGCGAAAAACTGTCATGGTTCCACACACACACAATTCACCACTACCCCCCCCCCTTTGTGTTGCTAACCGTTTTCATCAGAAAGGGAGACTTTGAAGTGAAGAAAAAGGAGATTGGACTGTCCATGAGCTGAAACCCGACCGGGTATAACACTTGACCCGGTCGGGTAAGATTTTATAAACGAAGAAGCTCAGGAAATTTCTAGACCTGGTCGGGTCCCCTATCCCACCCGGTCGGGTCTGACTTGACTCGCGACATTTTAACGTGCTGAAACACAAGAACGTGGAGATTATCTGATTTTGACATGCACCCAGTCAGGTGGGCACTTGACCCGGTCGGGTACCCGGCCCATGGTGTTGAAAAACACCTATAAATAGCACACTTTTCCTTCACAAATATTCATTCCTTCTCTCATACTCTTAAGCTTAGTTTAGAATAGTATTTCTTTTATATTTTTATAGCATGTTTAGTCTCCAAATGAGGAGCTAAACTTCCATTTCTTGGTGTTGCTCTTGAAGCTTGTTGATTATTAAAGTTGTGAGTTATTTTCTTAACTTCTTCCCTTGAATATTAATTCCTCCCTTAATCTATCTATATATTAATGTTGGGGAGTGTTGCTAAGATGACAATTAGTTAACATCTCGACATTAGTTATAGTAGTATTTATTTTCTTCCTCTATATATTAATGTTGGCCGGGAAGTGTTACTAAGATGACAATTAGTTAACATCTTGACATTAGTTATAGTAGGATTTATCATCTTTAATATTCTTCCTTGAATATTAATTAATTCCTATTCATATTTCATATTAATATTTTGAACCTTACTTAAAGGATGAACTAGTTTTGTTTCATATATTATTTATTACTAGAATCGATCGATGGATACGCTTGTTAATCGTTGATGGTTTCACAAGTAAGTAACTTCGGTTTATTAATGCATGGTCGTGGTTAATAAACGTAAGAGAGATTAATTTGGTTGGTTAAACCGAAACCGTTGTGTTGAGGTTATCAATCTCAATTGATTTCATCAAGGAGTTAAGAGATTAAATGCTACTATCAAGTCGGTATATGGTGGTGTTCTATACTTGACTAATAGTAAGGGTTATTAATGAACGGTCGTTGTTAATAACTACCCTCGATGAATTGGATATACTCTTCGATTGAGTATTCGAGAGGGGATAAGTTATAGATATAACAATGATCGACTAAAATATATCAACAAGTGGAAAGTAGTAATGTCAAGTCCTTTTTATCTTTGAATTAAATCTCATATAGGTCTTTCATCTTCGTATTTAATTAAATTAAATCACTCAATCCCAAAACCCCACTTATTTACTAGTTTTACTAAAAAGAGAATTATTTATTTCCCTGTGGATACGAACTCTACTTCTCCTATCTACATATGAGTGCTAGTATCGAATATTATTTTGACGCACCGTGACAAAGTGCTCGTCAGGCGGCGGGGCAGCAACGGCATGCGGGTGTGCGTGAGTAGTGGGAAGCTAGAGGCTAGGGTAGGAGAAAAAGAGTAGGAGGTTAGGGTTTTATAGGCTTAACCTAAGGGATATATTAGTTCATAAAAGTTAATTATTTAATTATTAATTACGAAATTAATTAAATACAATTGATTTAAATATTATTTTGGGAAAAAACTAGTTAGGTCATAGATTGGGAAAGTGGGAAGTTTTAGTCATACAAGCGATAATTATTTCCATAAGATATACATAGTATGTTGAAATACA